>JAEBDU010013000.1:11174-40839 GCA_016802625.1 Heliconius numata
CTTTTACATATGAAGACTTAAAATAGACATTTTTCAATATTTCATACATTAAACTATGCTCTGCTGGCAGTTTTTTCAGAGTTCTGGTTTTCTTTCAGGCTAAATATCGTAGAACTACTTATGTTCTATTGTAAAATAAAGAGTTCTCGCGTCTGAGTATCATTTTATTAATTTTAAAAATTACTTTACCTTTCGAACTATTTTCGAAACGAACGTTCTTTTTTTCTGTTTAAAAATTCTCTATTTTATTCATCCCTATGAGTGCAGATCTCGCCCCGATTTTTATTTGAAAAAAAATGATCTGCCAAGGGAAGTTAGCAGATCATTTTTTTACATTACTTTTTCAGGGGTAAAAACGACAGAACTATTTATAAAACCTATCAGGAACTATAGAACTTAGGTGCATGCGAAGAGAACTCCATTTTTTTTTTGATCTGCTGGACAATGCTCTGCTAAGTTCACAGACATCAGCAGATCTAAGTAATTGATATAAATTTGAATTTAATATTTTCACGCGTTCTTGAGAAAAAGAGTCTTGACAGACGCACGGACTGGCAACAAAGCCCGGCTTTACGAGGTACGAAACCTAAAAAAGCTTGTTTTTTTTGTAATTTTTATATTTTTAAGAACTATCGAAATTGGAGATAAAAATTGAAAATCACGAATATTTTAGTTGCCTCTACTTACCACTAGGTTCACCACTCAACACTCATTATCTCCAGAATTCAGACGAAAAATAGAAACCAGAACTATCTGAAAAGGAACGGGTCTTAACACTTTTTGGTTCCCAGGTTCCCCCTGCCTACCTTATATGCGGAATTCAGCGTGAATATCTGTCCTTTAAATGTTATTTCTAAAGTTACATAAACTTGAGTGTTTAGGCTTCATTAAAGTTACTGTAGAGAATGCCACGTGATTATTCATCCAGCTCTAAGATTAGCACGTCGTCGGTAAACAAGATGGTGTTTACTTGTGTGTTATATAGCGCTCGGTATTACAGACGGAATGATTATAAACATTATCTATATAAATATAATTATATAAAACTTCTTCTTCTTCTTCTTCACTGAGTAGTTAAAACTTTAAAAGACAACACAGAGATAAGAATACTGGAGTTTAAAAGTTTAGATTTTAAGATTTATAGCGCATAAACGAAGGAATGACTAAAGCTATATTATAGTCCCATTAAAATATAACATATTAATAGATTCCAGATTTATTGGATATAATGGACTATTTTTTCATTAAATATCCATAAAAAGTGCTGTAGTCGATCCCGTGGGTGTTTTTACGTTGTCCAAGATAAAAATATACTGGATATATACGGAAAATATGCCGTTTATATTAATACCTAGTAAGTCGCCCGCGGTTTCTCTAGCTTGAACTACACAATTATATAATTCTGATTTGTTTTCATGTTCTAATATAAGTTTCGGTTCGGTTAGGCTATTGAAATTATAATAAGAACTTTCATTATCACACACACAATCTAATAGAGACCCATTGAGAATTTTGCAATTTATTATAACAAAATGTTGAAATGTGAACTTATTTGCACTTTTTGAAATATTGCAGGAAACGCAATGAAACTGTATAAATAGTAATTCCGCACAAATTGACATGTATAACTTGTTTTCAGGGTTCTGTACCTTAAAATTGGAACCTTTATAGGATCATTTTGTGTTCCTTCTGTCCATCTGTCAAGCCCATTTATTTCATAATAGCGTAGCATCAAGCTAAAATTAATATCAAATGTCCGGGTCTACGGTACCTTGGAGCACGGAAAAAGGTTCATAAAAACCATTACTAGCTTATATTTAAGCAAGTAAACGATTGTAAATGCAACAGGTAGTGAGTTCGATTACCTCTCGATGTAATGAAAAATTTTATATTTTCACTTGATATGGACCTTGCGAGGGCTTGTTTGCAAGTTAAACACAAACACAACAACATTTGACTGGTTTTTGTCCTATAAACAACTCGATATTTTTCTGGCTACTAAAATAAAAGTCTCTTAACTGTAAAATTTTGTAAACACGCTTTATTTCCTTACACAAAGGAGCAAAATAAGTGTTTGGGGCCCTGAGTGTATCGTGAGAGTGTCTATTCTCAAAGGCTTAGATAAATCTTTTTCAGATTTAAGCGTCAGATTGTAGCACGTTACAAGCACTCACTGGTACAGCGCTAAGATATCCTGTTTACTTTATATTTTATTCACAAGTAGCTTATACCAGTGGTTTCTTACTACAAGTAAAATAACTGTGATGTGTGCATGATAAAAGACCCAGTCAGATTTAGAAGAGAGGGTGGTTAAATCTGACCACAGCTGTGATACCACGATATAATATAGCTTAATGCTTTCCTCGATACACAACAAATGAAAAAAAAAAGTTATAATTTAAATATGCATCGAATAAAAATAGAACCGGTAACCATCACGTAACTTATCACTGAGCCATGACAACTAAATTTACGCTATTACCGTAAATCATAAAATAAATAACAACAGGCTATAAATAGCAAAATACGAGGATTTTTAATCCGTTCATCAGTAATTTAGGAAATCTCTTAACACCTGGGGAATTAATTAGACCGATCCAAATAAATCGCGAGATCGACTGGCGTGCCCTCTGAGGGCACAAAACAATGTCTAACGTGCTTGGTTTAGATTCACATATATGTATATAGAAAACTAGCTATCGACCCGTGGCTTTCTCCGTTGAAACTTATTGTTTTATTATACTGAAATTATAAGAAATCATTACATAAAAGTTTTTGAGTTTAGCTTCTCTCTCGCCTAGAGTATGTCCGAGATACAGTGTGAAAAATCCACCTTACGGGGAATCGAATCCACAATCATCACGTTTATTATTAATAACTTTTCTAATGCGCTATTGGTTTTAGTACTCGTGTGTGATGTTATACCCATATCAGGTTCTTTGATGGTGAAAACGTAAACGAATGAAATATTTCAAAAGTTTAATTTAACTTTTGGCGAATTTGTTTGGGTAAAACCCTTTATGTTTGGTAAAAGCTTGTCTTCGGGCAATTAAGGTTAGGTATTTCATGTTGTAATAATTGTGGATACAGTATGTAAAAACTTTGAGGACCGATTGGCGTGGAGATCCTTGGGAGGGAGGCCTATGTCCTATTTCATCATGACAGTGGGCGTCGAAAGGCTAACTGATGATGTAAAAAATTGAGTTTGGGCACTCAAAGCTACTTTCAAAGATAAAGAAAAAAATGTGATAGGGCTCCAGCCTTTTTTTTGTAAGAGTAGGTAACGAGGGTTTTTTTATCTTCTCGCTGTTTTCGGCAGAGGACATTTAAGTGTTGTACCTAGTACCTAGTGTTGAGATATTCCATTCTTCATTAGAAATGTGGCGGTGCAAGTGGCGGAACTCAACGCCGCGCTTTGCGTCGTTACCAGAGCGAGGAAATGTAAATATGTAATATTTAAAAAAAGTAAAATTTGAAAAATTATATTTCTAACGAAAAGCAAACACGTTTACTTGAATAATAAACTCAGTATAAAGATTTTCATTAATTTATTAAAAGCCACCTATGCCAACATAATTAAAAATATATTCATAATCGTTATAATAATTTTCTCCCTTAATACGTTAGAAACGAAATTTTCAGTACACTGCATGTTTATATTTTTTTAACATGAATCTATAATAATTGTTCAAGGATGACGAACGATCTATTCTCATTTGCAAAACAAAATGACGACACATAATCACGAATTTGGACAGGAAATGCAAATAGGAAGAAAAACAATTTAAATTTTCTTACAAAAACATTATCAATTAAAATATACTTAGCATTTAAATACAAAAAGTTTTTCATACTTATTACATCCAAGACGATACTTTTAATAAATCATTACATTGGAATGGAAATTCCACAAAATGTAAAATAAACGTTGAATATAAAAAAAGCTATACAAAATTAATGATGGCTACAGACGATCAATTATGTTTTTCTTATTTAGGAATATTTTTCTTATTTAGGCTATCGATGCGTAAGCTGTCAGTTTAAGAAACGACAGCAGTAAGTAATTTCTAAACAAAATCTTAGGTTGATATTGAAGCTATTTTTAATTGATATCGAATTAAATATAATAACTTCTTAGAAAAACTTGACTTACTTTGTTTTTTTGGTCTTACCACCGAGAACGCAAAAGACCGTGCATAGGGGAGTAGGTAGAGTAGGAAGGCAACAAAAGCAAAAAAGGGAAAAGACCCTGGCAATAGCCGGAAATAACGCCAGGAAGAAAAAGAACTTCTTTATATTATATGTATGATTTACGTTATATTTACTTCTATTCTAATAATATAAGAAACTAGTGAGCTGGTTGTCTGTAAAGTTGGTTAACGGGCGACAATAATGAAAAATAACATACTTTTATGAATTGATTTTAATTATTATTACTGAATTATCATACAAAGCTATTTGAGTAATACACAGGAGTTTAAATTAATTGAAAATGTTTTTTTTTTTCGATAAATTAACATATATTTGCATGCAATAATTTTAAATATATTTTTTTATTTGACATACGAGTATGTCATACAAAACTAACTAATACTAACCACTCAGCCGAATGTACAGACAAAACCTAGTTTATTATACATAATAAAATGCCAACTTTGCCTTTATCCATCTTTCGTTTATTTAACATTTATGCTATACTTACAAAAAGTATTTAGGTCACAGTGATCATTAACTAAAGGTAAGTCTAAGTTATTTACATTTAGTTCGGGCTTAAATACCGCACTAACTAGGATCTAGGCTGTTGTATAATGTAATGTAATAAAAGCCTTTTGGGACAGAAATACGACAATATATTTACTTCTTGATTATTGTAAATTAAGATAAATAAATCTTCACGTTGTATCAGCAGGCAGTGACAAGCAAGTGTTAAGACACTTCGTTTTTTACTTCCCCCCCATTTTTTGAGACATTAGAATTCGAGTTGTGGTCTTTAATGCCACTCTATAACCGGAGCGAGGGAGTGCATAGCAAGTACATCAATCCGCAGAGTGGGAATAGAACTAATAAACATCGTTTTTACAAATAAGAGATGCGCCGGTTCGACGCCGACGAGATTTCTTCATTCAAATAAAATATTTTGTTAACGATATTGTTAATAATAGTTACTTTCACTAGTTAATAAGAATTATATATGATATTATATTCTAAATGCACGAGGTGGCCCTAACTGAGTTCAGTGGGTTACATGGACAACCTAGCCTTCAGTTCAGTTCTTAGTTAAAGGCTCGCTCGGAAGAGCGTACTAATTGAGCATTAATCACAGCATATAAGCCTTCGTAGATGAAATGTCTATTCAACATAGAAATATTTTTTCAATTCCCATTAGTAGTTCCTAGTAGCACTTACCACCAAAAATACTCTTCAGACTTATAATATTAATATAGATTTTATATTACAGAGAAATGATGCAAATTCCAGTATTAGTTTGTAGAAGAATTTGGATATCTCCAGTATCTAATATTTATGCTTATCATATCACAGCTTATCTTGTTTATTAAGGGCCTTACTGATATCAACTATTTATAACATAACGTTAGCATTGTGTTACTATAGATCTGTTGTTATTTGGTTACTTATTATTATCTAAATCTACATAATACAAAAAATAATAAAAATTTATAATATCCGTCGTTTCGACGGAACAGACTACACGCAAGATTTAGCTATCTAGGGTTAAGTTTTAAGCCAAAGTTAGAACTCTTCCAGCTCGGCCTCCCAAAGCCTGGTGACACTAGAGGTCAGGAGGGCCAACAGCATACTGCTCACTCGACAATCGAAAATTAAAACATATTTAGTATTAATCGGAAGAAAACTATACGAGTATAATTTTAAAACGAGAAAACAAGATTTTTCATTTTAAAAAGGTCCATACGAATAAAAATCCCTCGACGCCTCCTCTTATATAAAACTCAAATGTTTTCTACGGATATGCCAATTTTAAGATCAAATCCAAATCCATCCAATAATAGCGTTATACAAGAAACAAGCCCTTGTCACAACCGCAATCAATTGAGACAATGCATGGAAATGAGGGTTGACAGGGGGTGACAAGTTATGACATGTTCTTTAATAGCCTCCCATTCTATATATTTACTTCCATACAATGATACGTGTTAGGCTTATTATGAATTTGTGTTATACATACCCCATGAAATATTCATTTGATATTATTTTGACAGGCTGTATAATTTGATGGAAAACTATCTGGGAGAGTGGTTTTATTTTAATTTTAATATATTGAAGAAATGGAAATAAAATTTTAAATAAATATAATCATAAATTATATTCATTGTTTTGGTCTCGCAAGAGAATTGGATACGAATGTAAAGACCATTTTTACATTATTAGAGATTGAAGGGTTTTAATAAGTTTTTTTTTGTATTTTCTTTTGTATAAAAATTTGTATAATAATAATTATGGTAAACCGGTTGTAGTATTTAAATTATTTTCATTTCTTCGCTACCCTATTAATGAAGCATTGTCTAAACAATCAAATTTTAAATTACATGTTATCTTTTATCTTTGAAAACGACGATAATTAAGAAAAGAATATATGTAAAATTTTAAGATTATAGGTTCAGTGGTTATATCATTCACTGTATACTGTACAGTCATAGTTTATGATTTAATTCAATTCAATTCAATTTAAATTCAATTCAATTCAATTCATGATTGCATATGATATATACTATATTGTTAGAAAACGGAAGCGGTTAACGTTTTTAAAATAAACACGATAAAAATACATACAGTGTATATGTTTCCAACTTACTCGGACAGAGGTTCCACGTAATTACAATAAGCGACATATATCACTCAAGAACAACACTACACACTAGATACCTTCCAATCAGGGCTTCCGCCTACAAGCAACTGTTCCCGTTTGACACAATTCCACTGCTTTTATTGTATTTTTCACCAAAATCTACCCACATTTACACTTGTACGCTAACAATATGTAAATATTGTACTATGCCAAACCAATATAATAACAGTAAAAAAATCCTTAGGGGTACCTACTCCTAAAAATAATATAATGAATAGCTGAAATATTTATCACGACCCAACGATTATTCATTTCGATAAAACGCCCGAATAACGTGTTGACTTCATTTCTCATATTTCCGAATGCTTCGAAAAATAATATTTTATATCGTTTTCGTATATCTTTGAAGCCTTAAGCGTGTATTATTGGTTGAACTTCCACTTCAGTTCCATTGGAAACAAATACCCATAAAACATAATTTTTAACTGACTTCAAAAAAGAAAGAGGTTACAAAGATTTGTGTTGCTTTATCATCACTTGTTTTTTTAGGTATTTTCATCGATTTGTTAGCAGATCAAATAATGTTTAGATTTTGGTGATTAACATTTTAAATTAAGTAAGTACTTCGAGCCTACCAACATCAGTCAAATATGAATAGGGTTTAGGATTATTTGTATTCCTAAAATCATTTGCTAAATGATCTCGCTTTATAATCATGTGGATTATAATAAATTTATTTCTAGAAGGCGTCATCAGTAAAATCATTTTGAATTTGTTTTAGTAGAGAGAAGAGCTTACATAATAAAGGTAATATTGACTGTGCATTAAAACGCGTACAGCAGGGTGGCTGAATAGTCAATTTAAGTCTTCACGTTGGGTCACGAATCTCAAACAACTTAAAGACATTTAAGAAAAACTATTAATAAAGTTAGTATTAACTTAATAGTAAATGGTATATAAATAAAATAGATCTTTGCTTGTAAAATCTATATATTCTTGCAATTTATCACAAACTTGTAGTTCTAATTGACTAGAACTATAATAAAAGTATACATTTTGATATTTATATTATACATGTTATACATGGACAAAATATACAAATATGCATTGTAGATTAGACAGAAACTAATTGTAATTTACCTTAAAAATTATTTTCGACTAATACGCAACTAATTTAAGAAAGCTCAAATATTATGTAATATCACAGAAAAAGGATCAATATCTATTAATAATACATAAATTAAAAATTATTTTAAAAAGTGCAATTTTGTCATTGTTGCATCAAGCAAGCGATACATAAATATTT
Source organism: Heliconius numata (assembly GCA_016802625.1). Classification (NCBI taxonomy): domain Eukaryota; kingdom Metazoa; phylum Arthropoda; class Insecta; order Lepidoptera; family Nymphalidae; genus Heliconius; species Heliconius numata. Next base: position 19,307 of record JAEBDU010013000.1, read on the forward strand.
TTTAGCCTCACGCTGTATCCCGCACAAAGGGAACCTAGTGTTAAGACACTCCGCTCTCTTTTTCGCCGAATTCTGTAGACATTGTGTGTTGAGTGGCAAGAAATGAAAATATTAAATATTTCATTATTTAGTTCATTATAGTGTCAGTAAAACAATTAATAAAAAAACCTATTTAATTTAATTTAATTTAGTAACAAAACTGGGGTTCGAACTTTACTAAGCCTGAACCTATTTTCAGTGTTTATGGGATTACCTGAAATAATCACTATTCACCTCTATATACACTAAGCCATACTGACAATTTAATGTTCTGTCTGTTTTAATTAAAATTAATTATTAATATTTACACAGTGGCGTTGGAAACTCATTCCGATAGAAAATAGCAGAGGGAAAACATAAATACATTTATATAGATATTGACACACTCCATTTCCCACTTTCCTTTGAGTTTATGATATATTGTGTTAAGTGGCGGATCTCATCTCATGACGATGGTCGTGGGCTCTAATCTCACTTGAGGGAATTTAGATATATTCATTACCTCGCCCATGTAAGAAGATAAAACGTGACGTTGAGTTTTCGCTACTGAGCACGCAATATCTCGTAAAATGGGTGGAGAGTGTAAAATGGTGTGTCTTAACACTACGTTTGTTCTACCTTCTATATGTAGGAATAAGAGTGAAGCTAACAAAAACTAAATTTATGAAAATTTTACATAATATCTCTGCTTCCATATGTTTCTCTTCATGTTAACTTCATATTTTAATATAACAAATAAGCTTAAGTACTACTGAGAAAATAAAAAGTGGCTCTCACGCTTTTAACTAATAAAATCATTTATTTGTGTGCAGAATATGCAAAACATTTCATTTTAAAAATGAAGTTATTAAAAAAAAAAATGAATGAGTTTTTCCTGTCTGTTTTGTAAAGAAGACAAAGAAAACATAGTCACTTAATTTTTTTACTGTCTTAGAGCGGAGAAATAGAACCTACAACCATTGTGTATACAGACATTTTGTCATTGGGTGACAAGTGCCTTTAATAAGCGTGATATATAGGCGTTAAAGTACAAAGTATAGTGAGGCCGACGTGTGAAGCTGTGGGTTGGACTCGGGGGAATTAAATATTTAACATTTAAATTTTTTAACTCGGATAAGGAGGCTCGGCGTTGAGTTCCGCCAATCAACACACTATGCCACAAGAATTCGGCGAAAAATGTGAACGGAAGTGTCTTGGGACCGGTTATTTTAACACCAGGTTTTCAGATTCTCTCTACCTACCATGCTATGTGTGGGGTACAGTGTAAAGGAAACAACGTTAAAAAACAAACCTACACTTACCGAGAGACTTATATATTTACATAACATTAAACTTAAAAATCATAAATTCCTTGAAACGACTTTTTATAAAGTTAAATAACATTTTATACGTAATGTACAACAAGTTCAACGTTATAGCTGCCACATCCGTGGTTTGCTCTTACTTGAAATATGGCTTTAAAAACAACGTAAACTAAAATAAGCGTAAATAAACTCGTATCTTTGGTATATGTTTTTTTTAGATTCACGCTGTATTTCGCACATAGCAGGGCAGGCAGAGGGAACCTGGGAACCTAGTTCTCTTTAAAACATCTCCGTTCCCCACTTTCTGTTGAACTAAATACAGAAAACAATTTTTAAATTTCAATAATTTATTATAAGAATTAATGTTATATAGAAGAATTTTATATACAACCGGTCCTAGTTCTAGACAAGTAATTACGAGTATAAAATAAATAATTCTTTTTCTATACTTAATAATTCTATTTCAAATATTTACTTTAATATTAATTTAAATCTGTACAATCATCGACTAATTTCAAAAATACCTACTTCACTATCTCATATTATACTGTTATTAACTAACGCTTGCTTCGCCTGCATTTTTTAATGGTGAGCCTCCAGAAGGCCATTCTAAAATCTGGAGAATAAAATGCATAAATGAAAGGATTTATGGCAGAATTGAACCATCCTAGCCAAGTTAATATATACATTAGGACTGAATTAACATAGCTACTCGGTATAAAAGGGGTGACAAGATAATATAAAAAGAAAGGCAACCAACAAGCGATGAAACCACCAACTACCAAACTCAAAGTTTGAGCAGTTTTAGTCTCTCTGCGTAGTGAAGAAACTCTATTTTCCATGTGTTCTTTAACTGAGTAATTCCTATGACGATTAGTTCCTTTATACTTAAAATTACTCTTAAAAGGTACTTCGTTATAAAATTTAGATTCTTTCTCGTTAGATTTGTAACGGGATTGTCGTCGTTTTTCAGTTCTGAAACAGCACGGGCATTTTTGGTCGCTCTGTATCGACACTTCGCTGTGTTGAGTGGATGTTTTTGACGGTTGCTTGGAAGCGCTTTGTCGAAGTGAAAGCTTGTCGGATCCTGAATCGGATTCTGTTCTTATGCAGGACAGGTTGTTCTTCTGAAAGAAATAAATTAAGTTCTTATACCATATAAGTTGTAGCTTCAATTTTGTTGTGAAATCCCGTTTTTTCCCCTTTTCCCTAGAAATTTCGAGAATACCTCCCACAGAGCTTCTCCTACATTCCCCAATTCCCGTTGTACGCCGCGTGGTTGTGGGTGTAAGTTACTTAGTACGAACTTTAAATTTCTAGAAGTAACTTAAATATTCCCTCAAGAAGCTAGTACAAGTACTAGGAAATAGTATCTATAAAATATCTAAAGAATATCCGTCGTATAAACGTTTATCTAACGTTAACATTTTGCGTAGTAGATTTTGTATGAGCGTGTATCGACAAATGATATTTCTTATATTTACAACTAAATTTATATTGTTATTTTATAATATGAATGATACTTTTAATATGAGGCTATAGCTGTTCAGGCTTGTGGCTCGGACTACAAACACAACGATTGTGAGTTTGATTCCCACTTGGGGGAATGTTTTATTTTCGTTTTTCCTATGGTTCCTAGTTTCGCCAATAACTAAGCAATGTCTTAGAAATTGGGCGAAAAGTGGGGAACGGAGAGTTTTAATACTAGGTTTCCCCTAGACGGTGAACGGAGAAGGCTCGAATTTTTTCTATGCACTGGTAGAAAAACCACATATATGTCTACCTGTGCTTAGAAGAAATCGAAGCCTTCTCACACTCTGTTCCCTTAAATAAAATTATACTCATACGACTAACAAAACGTATGTCTTGAAAGTCCACCTTACTATACTAATATAATATTATTACCTTATTACATTTCGAAGTGGTACTGGCGAGCTGATGATGGCGACGTGCAACCACACAAGATATCCTCGCGTATACGTACACCATGACAATCATGGGCAAGAAGAAGGATCCCATGGCTGAGAACACCACGTAACCAGGATTTTGATTGTACCGACAAACCCCGCCTTGGTTGTGATCTGGTTCGTACCTAAGAATGAGAAAGCAAGTTGGATTCTATTTGTAGGTCAATCTAAAAGTGGCGTGTCGTACGTGCACAAAGTGTAAATGCGACAGGTTGTGGGTTCGATTACCACTCGAGGTAATGAATATTTAATTTCTTTTCTCTCTTCCTTATTTTGAGACATTTTGTAATTGTTTTCTGATTTATTTCAAGACATCGTGTGTGCAAATGAAAATAAATTAAATATAATTTGAATGGGAATTGAACCTACAACAATCACATTTATAATCAGATACTATCATACTAGGCTCAATTAGAAAAATATTATACTTATTCCTGAAAAAACTATACCTAAGGAATTCGAACCCAATACGCTTTATGTAATCAAAACCACATAACATTTAAATATTAAAAGCAATTTACATATTAATACTACTATAACATTAAAATATTGGAAAACCATAAACAGCAATACCATTCAGTTTGTAGTACATTTTAATCCCCCGTTAGAGACTATTAATTTAATATATTAATTAATTTTATAATGATTTATGAAGTAATTTTAATATTGTATATTGCTTGTTTTTTTTTAGAAAGAGGAATAAAAGTCCAATAGAGCATTGCGTATTTTAGCCCGATAATGGGCATTGTTTAAAAAGATTTTTAAACAATTTATTTAACCAAACCGGTAAAGATATCCAAGAAATACTTCATTTCCTGGAATTACATTTGAACCGACTACCACCTCATCCAGACGAACTAGTTTTGTCCAGAGGGGTGCGCCTTCCATTATTCAGGTCCTAAATCTTTCATCAGTCCAATCTACTAAGTCAAGTCCAATTCAGCTTTTTAAATATAATAACAATAATAAAAACAATAAAAACCTATAAAAACATAAATTCTTACCATCCAAACATAGGAGGGCATGTAATCGCGCTAGCTGCTATCCAGACGAAGAAAATCATCGTCAGCGCTAACTTCTTCGATCTTCTTCTTCTAGAGTAAGTCAGCGGTCTCGTCACAGCCAAGTATCGATCGATGCTAATAGCACATAAGGAAAGTATAGAGGCTGTGCACAGAAGTATGTCCAAGCTTATCCATATATCGCAGAGTATCCAGCCTAGCTCCCATCTACCTATAAGAATAACAATACAATTAACTTAATTTTTTTTTTAAGTTATATATTATGCATATTCAATATTTTCATTCCTCGCTCTGGTAACGAGTGGGCGCGGCGTTGAGTTACGTCATCAAAATGTTTCAAAAATTGCAGAATAAAAAAATGTGATGAATATACATAATTATAGTAAAACAATGTTTGGTTGCCTTAAATTAATAACTATTGATATCCATCAAGTAATTGTTGTTATTTTCGTAGAAATTATAGAAATTGTTCTATAATTATTTTTGAATTATTGATTGATGCCTTTCTAATTGATATTGATTACGACGTTGATATAACACTAAAAATAGATATCGTTTTATTCGCGCGCGCTGTATTGAGTTCCGCCACTCAACACGCAATGCCTCAACAATTCGGCGGAAAGTGGGGAAAGGAAGTGTCTTGACGGAGAACGGAGTGTCTTAAAACTAGGTTCCCAAGTTTTCGCTGTCTACTCTGCCATGTGCAGGATTCAATGTGAAGCCAAATACAACTCTTAACTCTAGGAATAATTTGCAATATTCACATATAAAACATTTTAATATTTACTTCAGATGAAAATCATTTAAAAGATATACATATATATACAATAACAGTAAAATATTTTAATGTCATAAGTTTTGTATTCTTATAACAACAAAACAAAAATAATAAAAAGATTTCTAATTTGAAAAATAACATAACGCTGTAACATAGCTCGTATAAGCTATAAGAAGATAGTGCCAAACTCTATTCCCCAGTAGCTACGGAATGTAATAACGTAGCACTCTTGTCTACACATTGCTACGAGTATTTGTAAACACTATTAACGAGATGGGTGTTCATTTGGTGGATGTTAGTTCGAATTTCAATTTTATTTGGCTTAAGAATTTGAACTTTAGTTATAAAATTTGTGCAGCGTTGAGTTCCGTCATCAACATAAAATGCCTTCAGAATTCGATCCCCACTCGAGGAGATGAAATATTTATCTAAATTTATATTTCTATTTCTTCGCTCTGGTGTCGAGGCAAAGCGCTGCGTTTGGTTCTGTCACTCAACATGCCTCCAAAATTCAACAGAAAGTGGGGAATGGAATGTCTTATTGCTAGGTTCCCTCTGCCTACCCTGCTACGTGCGGGATACAGCATGAAAAAAATATATATATAACTAAAGAATAAACAGGCAATTAGATTTTTTCTTTCAATTTAATTAAACAACTGCGACATTTTTTTAGAGTATTAGCAAATATGTGAAGCGAAGATATTTTTTATATGTACCAACTACTTTTTATATGCCTTTGCATGCGTACCAAATAAAAATGAAAAGTTAACCCTCTTGTTTTTAAAACATATTTCAATGTTATTCTATTTCAACATGAACGGAATTTTTAATTTGAAACAATAGTTCCCGAGATTAGGGCGTTCAATCAAAACACACTCTTCATCTTTATAGTATAGAGACATACAAATTCGTACGTTACGTTTCATGTACAGGTATTCTATTCATATTGCTCTAGTGCCATTGTCGTTTTGATAATTGCAACTGCCATACACGCTGAAGCCTACCTGAAAGCTGCGTGAAAACAACATCTGTATGCGAAATTTAATTAGAATGGGTTAGTTTTTGTAAAAAATTTAATGGTGCATCGAGGCAGTATCTGAATGTAGATGCGACAGTTGAAACTTCTGTATTTTTTAGCAAGCTCGCACCCACTCACAGCAGAGTAAGCAAAGGTAACCTTGTGTAAAGACACTCTGTTCTTCATTTTCCCGCCGAATTCAGGAGTCATTGCGGTTTGAATGACGGGATTCAACGCCGCGCTTGGCAACACCAGAATAAAAAAATGAAATATTTCATTTCTCCAAATAGGAATCGAACTCTTAACGTTTATCTTTTACAGTCACATGTCTGTGCTTTCACGAATGCCTTGATTAAATCATAATTGGGAAATATCTGTCGAAATCTAAAGGTCATAGGATCTATGCTCTTCGATTCAGCTGAATATGAAAAGCCAAAAATATGCTATAAGGGTACAGTTTCTTTCTTTTTAAGTACAGAACTGTAAAAAATAATACATTTCGTGAAAGTTTTGGATTCGTTTATAGATAAGTTGGTATTTTTTACACGTACCAGCTTCACCTTCCGAGTCGCTTGATATCATTCTTTTTCCTTTTCAAGGTATTATTTGTCGAGTGACAGCTCCTAAATGGTCTTCCGGAGTTTGAATCAGAAAAGGAAAATATTTATGTTTCTAATCTCATAATATAAATGACATTTCTTTAAGGATTGGAATATACTTGTATAAGCAATATTATATCTACAATAAATGCTTTAAATTATGTATATGTTAAGTAAAATAGAAATAGTCTTCTATTTGACATTCATTTTAGAATAGTTAACATTGTATCATGTTAATAATTTGTATAACCTTGGATCTATTAAGATATTTCTGTTTCCCACTTTCCACCAAATTCTTGAGGCATTACTTGACTACTGATGGTATTTAACGCCGTGCTTTGTTTATATTTCATTCCCCGAGTGATAATCGGACACACAAACCGTCACGGTTAGAGTTAAGCGCAACTTTTCAGGTATGACGTGTAGAGTAACGGAACTCAATGCTGCGCCTTGGTACAAAAGCCAAAAAATACATGTACTATTAAAAAATAATTTATTACCCCGAGTGGCAATCGAACCCACGACCGCTTACAGTCAAACGCTGCGCCACGACCTCACTATTACTAAGTACTGTTACTCAATCAAATTTATTTTTAAGTTATTATTCTTCATCTAAATGGTGCCATTTAAGCAAACAAGGAACAGAAATATACACAAACCGAAAATAGGAGGTTTATGTGCTATTTCTGAATACGACCAACAATCTATAAAGTTTTAAATGTCAGGTTCTAAAATAATATAAGAGAGTTAAATTTATTTAAATGTAGCATTGTTTATGAATGGAAGATATTTTAGTTACATTTCAAATTATTACTTAAATAACTTTGATAAATAAACTGAATATCTCAAGGAAAAAAATACTATGAGTATATAGTGATTATCACTATGTGGACATAAATAATGGGCACATTTTTCTAAGTAGAAATTATAAATACTAAATATTTAGTAAAGCGCTGCCAAAGTTTATCCAGCAATGTTAAAGTTAGTTATGCACTCTGAAGTGATTTTTCGAGGTTAATTTTAACTATTTATATATTCATACCAAATTAATGCAAATTAAAAGTTTATTGACATTTCTGAGTATAGCTTACGTTTTTCAATGTGTCTATTACAAAATTTATTATATTTTAAAAAGCTAGAAATAACGATAATTATTTTGTACTTTAGAACACTTTTACTTCGATCGTTAATCATTAATTTGAAAGGCTTTCAGGGTGAGCTTCGTGGACACTAAATTTATTTTGATATTGAAAATAAAAGTGTAAAATCATGCACAGATTGTATACACAGTGTTTATGAAATTGATCTAGTCGAAGGAATCCATCCTTACATTAGAATTCTATACATATAATAAAATTGTAACTGGTTGCTGTCTATACAACAAGAATATATGGCAAAATCTATTATTGGGGGTATTTATTAATATAATAAAACTTTAATTTTAAAAATTCTTGTCTGTTTTCCTTAATTTTTATGGTTGTTGACCCTATAAGGGTTCAATTTTATCCTTTTAAGGAACCCTAAAAAACATACAAAATCGAACTTTATTTTATTTTTTGTAGAAGGGAATGTAAATGAATTTTCGAGATCTTCTGATAATATACGTATTATATACTGAGATTTATAGAAACGCTTTTTGTCTCTCCTGAGAATTTGGTTAATAGGCCGTTAGTAGGTTTACTCTCTAAGCCGACGAGATGTAAAACGCAACTCAGTATGAAATTTAAAGAATTAGAAATGTTGTATACATTGCAAATGCCTACGGTAGAAGAACTTGATTGTTACTTTACTATATGGACTTTATTTTTTAGTAAGAATTCTAAATTCCAAATTTAACAAAATTCAAAGATTGAAGCCAGTCGTGTCGCAGGAGCACAAGCGTGTGACTTTAAACGCGACAGGTTGTGGGTTCGATTCTCAATCGAGAAAATTAAATATATATTACTTTAATTTCTTTATTCTGGTATCGAGGCAAAGCGCGACGTTGAATTCCGTCATTTAGGGCCTTAATGGCTCTGGAATTCAGCGGAAAATGGGGAGTGGAGTGTCTTAACGCCAGGCTCGCTCTGCCTATCCTGCTAAAAGCAAGCTGTGTATGTACATACCTATAATAAATTACAAATAAAAATCAAACTCTCCGTAGATGTTTACCTTTCATACAATTTATATATGATTGAATATAAATAATAAATAAGTTACATTTTCTCCAATATACAGCCACTCATAAGAGGCAAGTACAAAATTATATTTACTCAAGTGGCAATATTATATTATTTGCTATTTATAGCTCTACGCAACTATGTCATATGACAAAATAGGGGGGAAATGATGTCTTTTTATCCCATTTCCCACCTTCTGCTTCATATCCAAGAAATTAATGTTGAATGGCGGAATTTAACACCACATTATGTACCAAGACCCCAAAATTAATTTATCTATATATATAAAAGGACTTGTCCTCACTGACTGAGGTAAGACACGCACAGCCGTAACAGCTGTGCGTAGAAACGTGAAATTTGGACAGATGTTTACTTTCGTAATCTGGACATCCACTGAGAAGGGATTTTGAAAAATTTTAACCCTAAAGGTGTAAAATAGGGGTTTAAAGTTTGTATGGAAAAATCTTTAATCGCCACCGATTTTTATAAAATTTGAAATTTAGACTCTTAAAAATATTTCATTGAATATATGTTTCATGGTTTATTCGAATTCACCCCTAAATAAGCAAGCGAAGCTGCGCGCGTTCGCTAGTTTCCATATAACGATTGTCCTGAGTGAAAATTGAACCCAGAATCATCGTCCTCACTCATTGCGCCACAAGAATCTGAGAATATTATGTATTTTAAATGTAAAATGTACAGAATAACGATTAGCTCATTCATCCTATAATAAGTGACGCGTCTGTCGTCAACTTTGCAAATTAAAAACATACGAGTACACCTGCTTGTTAAATAAAAATTACTTTTTATTATTTTTATAGTATTTTTTTTTTATTTAACTTTTCGCTGTATCATCTACATATACGAGTATTTATATACTAGGTAGGCAGAAGGAACCCATTTTTTTTTTCACTAAATTAATTTCATTCTGAACAAATATGGGCATAACGTAAAGATCACGTAAGAAAACAGAGTGTATCGACACTACGTTCTTTCTAAGTGGCGGAAACCACAGCCAGGAGTCGGTACCAGAGGAAATATTAAATATTTTATTTTCTCAAGTGAGAATCGAACTCGCAACCTGTCGCGTTTACACTCGCACACTTGTGCCTCTGCGCCACGACTTACCTCAAACTGGCTAAAAATACGTAGATGAAAAACAAAGATATTATATTAAGAACTCAACAGAAAATGTTTAAAAAGATTTAACAAAAGAAGAAGAATGATTATGAAAGCAATTCATCCAGGGCAAAGCAATGTAAACAGAGCTGCCAATACTCTCCATTCATACTCTAGTGCAAATACGAATAAATTGTACTTGGGTTTTACTACTTTAAGAGATTTTATAGCTATCGATAAACGTTATAGCTCAGTAGTTATTTTAGTGATGTTATTTATTAGTTTATGTTATAGATATACTGGTATCTTTGGTCGTATGTTCAATTTTCATTAGTTTCAATTAAAATTAACTTTTTTTAACGTGAAGTTTTAATTTCGATTCTCACTCGGGCGAATAAATTATTTATATTTTTTTCGATCTTGGAACATATCATAATCATAAATTTGGTTGAAAAACGCGGAACAGAGTGTTTCTACACTAGATACCCTGCTGTATGCGAAACAAAGGTTGACTCTACGAAAAGTCTGTTATTTTTTATGTGAGGCGTATACGTTGTGGATTCGACTCCCAGTTGTGGGAATAAAATATTAAATATTTTCATTTTATCGCTCTTGTAAGAAGGCAAGCGCTGCGTTGAGTTCCGCCCCGCCCTGCCCGAATTCGGCGAAAATTGAACATAGTTTCTTTATTATCATTCTTTGTGGCAATCAAATCGAATTGAATCCCTCAAGTAGAATTGGAACCCACAATCATAAAATTTACAGCCACTATAATCTCATATACTTGATATAAAATAAAGCCTCCATATAAAGCTTCTTTTGTCATTATATTGTATTATCTTAGCCAGTTACTTCATTAGTGGTAAGTTCTCTTGACGTTTGTATGTGAGAGGTTCATCATGTTTCAACAATATTAAGTTGATCCTAACAAAAGAATGACACAAACAAGGCCACGCCTTGACAATAATAAATAATTATATGACAAAAAGAAGTTATAACAAGTACAATGTGGGGAGAGTTAAGTATACGAGTATATTATATTTTTATTGAGTATCTATAAGTATTTTTTATCAGCTCCAGGCTATATCCCGCTGCATTTCCGAATTTGGCAGAAAATGGAGAGCGGAGTGTCTTAGCACTAGGTTTTCTCTGCCTACTCTGCTGTGTGCGGGATACAGCGTGACGCTAAAAAAATAATTATAAAAAAAGTAATTTATTCGTAGGTAGGCGTATTGAAGGCGCGTATTGAACGCAAATTGAAAAGCTTTATGTTCAGCGGTTTGGAAAACTTTAATAAGAGGTTTCTTTCAAAAGCTTAGTTGCTTTAAATATATCTATTTTAAGCCCGTTTTAAAGAATATTAGGGGAAAACATTAAACAAAATACAATCTAAAGTTGAGTTGCGTTATAAGTGATAGGATAAGTGTATTTGATTTAAATTGGTGTTGGGTTCGATTCCGTCGCAAGATGATCAGCGGAGACTCACATATTTTTTTTAGTTTCAAGTTTTTTCGTTCTATTGTCAAGACACTCCGTTCTCCCCACACCAACCATGCTTATCATGTCACTTCATACTTCGAAAAATTTTAAATTGAATTCGTTCCGAAAAAACCCTAATCCCCTGTAAGGAAATCAAACACCAACTGTTGCGTTTACAGTTAGATACTATTCCGCTGCATGACAAACGGCATTTTTTTTCAGTATCAAGTTTATAAATCGGAAATCTTCATAGGATTATATATAATAATTGTATTTTATTAAAAGAAGAGGTGTAACATTTTTGCTATCATTGATATGTTCATAAGTTAAATATTCCAAAATTTATACGACGACCATTTCACTTACCACTTATATGGACGGCTATGGCCGGTGGCATAACAAATATACCAACCAACAGATCAGCAGCTGCTAAACTTGTCACAAAACAATTAGTAACTGTCCTCAATCTCTTCGTGGTCACCACAGCTGATATTATCAACGTATTGCCTATAACTGTCACCACTATCAGAAGAAACAAAACAGTCACAACACTAGCTTCGAATATATCATATTCATTCACAGGAACACTATTTTCACTGGAATTAGTAAAATTGCTTGTTTTATCCTTTGTTTCGTTGTAAACACTGTTTTCGTTTAGACCATTTATTATATGGTACACATGTCCAGTGAGATTCATGGTTCCTTTTACATCGTCTGTTAATACATCTGTATCTATTTCTGCTGTGGAATTCCATTTTAATATATTTTCTATTAGTTCGATGTCTGCAATCGAGATCATTTACGCTTGCCGTTGATTCTTATGTTGTGACCCCATTCTCTGTAACAATTAAATATATTATTATTGTAGAGTTTCGTTAATCTAGATGCAACGTCTCGAATTCAGGTGAAAAACAGAGTGACTTGATAGTAGGTTCTCTCTGCCTACCCTACTATGAGAGAAAAAGGGCGAAGAACTGATCTTTTATATGCGTCAGAAAAGTCAGTTATATTTTCCTTTATCTTTTCAACTGGGATAACATCCTATCTAAAATATTCTCGAGCCAAACAATATTTGTTTTAACCCTTTCCTATGTTATACAATCTAGCACTGTAGCCAATTAAGCCTCGCACGTTCATATTCTAAGGCGGTGGGATTTCTATACGGCTGTTACAACTTTTGTTATTAGCACCTTGCTTTTGTTATAACATCTATACTTCTCCACCTACAAATTGTTGAAAAATATATGGACTGTAATAATCGAGGATCCTAATTGAGACCATATTAGTAGACCATTATTAGAGTTGTAATTTCTAATTCAGAATATTTTCAGTATATTTTCTCTACTTTGATAAGTATTGCCAGTATTGCTTCCACCATAAATTCAAACTTCACTAAAATTGGAAACTAAAAATATATAATATTGAATTATTATTATTATTTATATTGAAATAGTTAAAAATATATCTTTAAATACGTACACGAAATCTCAATTGAAAATGTTTTTAACGTAGTTATTTGCTAATATAATTCCCTCGAAAAGCTTTATTGAAATAATTGAGCATTCGCTTTAACTCGAGTAGATAAAGAACTGAAAGGTCTATTCTTAAAATACTGCTTTACTAAAGCCCCCTTCACAAGACAGTCTTAGAATGTTCATTATTACTTATAAAGAAGACTGAATAGTTCTCTGTTACTATTGAATATAAGTTAATTTTGGCAACAATAGCACAAGTGTTTTTATATGTTTGCACCGAAAAAGGTCCAGTAGCAGCACTAAATATGTTTTTATATTTGTTTTACAAAAGTATTTAAGGTTCTCTTTGCTTCTCGCTCATAGAAACGATGTTGAAAGAAGACAAAAAATAAGTAATAATAAATACGGAAATGAAAACGCTATAAATATCTGTAATTAGCTATTATCTTCCTTTTCCGGAAGGTTTTTGTTCAGGAAATTACTCATGAGATAGGATGTTACAGGTGGCAAATTACGAACTCGTTAAGACTACACTTATGAGGTATAATGAAATTGTATTAGTAGTTATATTGTGGGGTTCTCTATTTCCTCTTCTTCATTTTTACGCTTTTTTCTGAAATAAAAAATATATAAAATAAATTGAGGTTGTCATAGTGCAGTGGTTTCGAATGACCATACGCGCGACGGTTGAAAGTTCGATCCCCGTTCGGGAGTATAATTATTGGACACTATTTTCTCTCCTACTATATGTGAGATAAAATGTACAGAATTTTATTTTAAGTTTAAATAACAACACGAAAATCAAAATATTGACTTTAACCTTAGCAATATTCGAATATTAATATACCTATAGGTACATATTAAAAGCATTGTTGTGAGACGCTTTTACACAACTATTCTATTATTGCAACGGCGATGAAAACTGTAGGTGGTTTTAATAGTTGTACCGTCGTAGTTTCCGTGTATCGTAAAAACAATGTGGAAATAATGCAAAGGAATATATTTAATTTTATTGTATTTGGAACTGTAAATTAGATCTTAAGACCAGTTTGGCCGAGTGAAATAGAAAACCTAGTGTCAGACACTCCGTTCCTACGAACTCTTCAGCTCAAATTTAAAACATTGTGTGTTCAGTGACCGACCTCAAAGCCACGCTTTGCCGGAGTAGAAATCGAACCCGCAATCGATACGGACAGCGCCACAGGACCTCTAGCGTAATATTCTTAAAGTAATATTACCTTAATGTTTTTCACCAAGAAGTTGTTTGCGTTTGAAATTGTCAAACATAACACATTAAAACTTTGACTTTTAGCTTTGTAAATTATAAGAATATGACACAAACTCTTTAGAACCCTTACTAGAGGAAGTTTTGCTATGATATTATTGTATATATTACAATATATATATATCAACTTGTAACTGAAGTTCATATTGTATATTTAATTTAATAAATAAATTAGTAATAAATACTAATAAAAGAAACTAAGCAAGAAATAAAACAAACTTAAATTTAAATTTCAAGTTATATTGGGAAAAAAATATAATTTCACATAATTACTTTAGAAACTCCACTTAGTTCATAATCTGAGCTTCTTTTTATAATATTTTATCTCATAAACTTACTTTTGAACGGTAAGCTTAAGGCTTTTAAAAACTAGGCTGAAATATGAAACTTTTTTCATTTACTTTACATCAACTAGTTCGTAAAGGTCAATAGAGTATTAAGGTAGTTACACCCCCGACGGTTATAGGTTGAATTCCCATCAGGATATATAAAAATATTTTTTTAGTCTCTCGCACATAACAGGGTAGGCACAGGGAACCTGGGAACCTAGTGTTAAGACATTCTCATTAAGACACTTCCGTTCCCCACTTTCTGCGGAGTACTCGAAGGATTGTGTCTTGAGTGGCGAAACTCAACGCCGCGCTTTGCCTCATCACCAAAGAAATGAAAATATACATTTAAATTAACTATTTTATTTCCTCGAGTGGAGATCGAACCCACAACCAGTCGATTTTACAGTCACACTTTGTGCCCCTGCGCTGTGACTGGCCTCGGAAACAGCTCATTCCTACGAATAAGCATCGAACTCGCAACCACCACCACAGTCAAACACTGTTCCACTGCACCTCAATGGCCTTTTTATAAAAATATTTTATAAGCAAATATTCTTCAGGAATTCGACTCTGATATATATTATAGGAAAACAGCATTTGGCGAATAAAACATTAAAAGTTTAACATCATAAATCACCAGTTATCAGCAATTTATTTTAACTGCCCCGTTTAAACTTAAAAAATGCGTTCAGTTAAATATTACTGGTTGAGCGATCAAAAGAATGAACATAAGCTTTTAATCAACATAATCAATTTAGCTTTTGAATTAACAAATATCTACCTTTAAATAGATAAAGGTATTTACATTCTAGTCATACTGGAAGAATTGATTTTGGATTTTTTTTTAATATAACAATCACATTGACCAGGGTAGTCATGGATAAAATAATGTCGAGACACTCCGTTCTTGTCTCAGCTCAAATTCCTCTCAATGCATGTTGAGTTGAACTTAACACCGCGCTTGGACTTGAGCGGCAAAATAAAGGAAATTGATTTATGAATCAAAAATAATATTTAGCATATAGAATAATAGCTCAGTTTAGGCGTATCTGAAACTGACTGTAGAAGTTGTAACTTCAAATTTCAATATTTACATAAATTATTCATATTACATAAACGTTTTCCCCAAACTATTACTCTAACTAAAACTGTTACTAAAGTAAATCAATTGTGCGGCGCTGAGTTCCACTAATCAATACGCAATGCTATGAGTGGAGAAAACTGGTTAACGGAGTGTCATAACATAAGGTACCTCTGTCTACCCAGCTATATGCAGTATGGCAGAGGCTGACTATAAGTCAATCAATTTAGCCTGTTTGTGTCCATTACTGGACACATCCAGTCAAAGTCAGCAACCTTATAAAAAACTTTTCACGAAGGTAAAAATTTTAAATCTTACGTTACCAGTTACCGGTCATTTGTTTTAACTCAGTTAAATATTCGTTTTCCTGGTTGGCTTAAACAAGTTATAGTAAAAATACATTTTTAGTATAGCGAAAAATTTAAAATTCTCTGTAGGTATTACCCTATTAGGTGCTCCATAATGTTGCAAAATAAAGAACATATTGCCTTTAACAACCAAAAACAGTACATTAATTTATTATATTCTCGATAATAATTACAATATTAATTTGTAATAAATATTCATAGTTCAAGCGAGCGAAGCCGCACGGGGGCCGCAATTTTTTTTTATGTTTACCAAAATGTCTCTATTATTAAGAAACCAAAATAATTTTCATACTTATTACATTTGAGATTTCATTTCCTCTTTTTAAATTTACAACTCGACAATTTCAAACATTGGTGTGAGAGACGATTTTTCCTAATGAGATATAACTGCGTTTTGCATTTACAACTACACTTAAGAAATGTAGGCTACGTTATTTAACACCGAGCGGAAATGAATTGCAAATATGAATTAAAAACTTGGGGATGCATATCAAACGATCTCTGCCTGTCACTTTCTTTTATGTTTTCAACTTTAATCATTAATTTTAATTTTTAAGTAGACGAAATAGTCTACTCGACGACGTTGTGTTCCGCCTCTCAACACGCAATGCCTCCAAAACTTGGCGGAAAATGGGGAGCGGTAATGTCTTAATCTGAATCTGGGTTCTTCTGCCTTCCCCTTCTATGTGCAGCATACAGCGTGACACTTCAAGCTACGCATGCTTTGTCAACTTAAAGATGTCCAGTTTAACCCATGGGAAATTTAAAATTCAGGTTTACTTAACAAATTCTTTTAGCTTTAAAAAAAATGTATACAGACACTCCGTAAAGACTTATAATAATTGATAATATCTTTGTAGTGGTCGTATGCACTAACAACTTTTTTTTGTGATATATGAATAAATTACCAATTTGTCAGTTATTGTAATATACTCGTATTATACAATACATAGAGAGAAGTAATTTATCATTCTGAATCATATTAAGTATACATTATAAAATAATGCATATATTTTCAATGTAATTATTAATTAATCTTTTAAAAGATAAACGTCACAAAAACCCATACCCCAACACATCCTGTCACGTTTACAATCACGCTCTCTGACCCTGCCCCACTACTGGCCTCACCCTGGTCTTTTAGGTTTCTGGTTAGGTACTAACATAAATATTTATTATAGGCATTTAGCACAAAGGTAATAAGCAAATAATAGTGTAATTAGTATTTCTGTAACTAATTACCTCATTTGCTGAACAATGTAAATTCAACAAGCAAACCATATGTGATGCTTAATTTGTTAATGTCAAACATAAAATCGTAATTTAAAGTATTATACGCCTTAATATCGTATTAATAAGAAACAATCTCGTTTGGCTCAGTGTGGTATACAATTTTAGGAAAAAATGGAAATTTCGTTTTCGTACATATGTTTTTAAATGCGACGCCAGAAATAAAGTAACGTTTCATAATAATCGTTAGCAAGTTAAGCGTTTTTTGGGTCATATGAGTTTTGGCGCCCAACGTGGGCTCCATTTATTTTTTCATTAAAATTATGTCGTCCATAAAATTTAGACATTAGGTTTTTTTCGTATTTATATAGCTTTGTTGGAGCAAATAATTTTTACTTGTGAAAGTTACGACGACAGTTTAACGTAAATGTTACGTTTAAGTTGTCAAGTTCATCAGCTTACTTCTAGAACTTATTTCAGACGGAATTAGTAACATCGTTTGGAATTTAGTTAGGCAGAGAAAGGACTTGTAAGGGTGGGCAGCTTAAAGCTGAGCACTGCATTGGAAGGAGGAACTAGTCTAGGTTCGTCTCTCTGCCAGTGGCGTAGCTAGGGGGGTGCGAGCGGTGCGGTCGCACCGGGCATCAAAAGGAAAAGGGACATCAAAGTCGACGATCAGTTTATTTTTTCTTTGTTTTTTTAGACCTTAGACCATTTTAAAGGACATCAAGTTCTCTGAGCCGCACCGGGCATCAAAAGGAAAGGGGCATCAAAGTCGACGATCACTTTGTTTTTTTTTTTAGAACTCATCAACAGGAAAGGGGCATGAAAGCCGACGATCACTTTGTTTTTTTTTTAGAATTCATCAACAGGAAAGGGGCATCAAGTCCCCTAAGCCGCACCGGGCAGCAAATACCCTAGCTACGCCACTGCTCTCTGCAAAGTAATAGACGTGGTGAACCTATGGAATGACAAGTAATTTGGCATTTTCCTACTCTTAAATTATATAGTCAAGTCCTTAATTGTTTCATAGTTGTTGCCTCGGCGCAATAAAATTAAAACTGTCTTTGGAAAACCTGTCATCGCCGGACCCAGAGTCATCAATATTTTTTAATATTTGATGTATTTTTTATCTACTTTAATACAGAATTCCGGAATAAAATGTAACTACACATTGATCTGTAACGCCCTGTAATTTTAGGTATTAGCCTCAACTTCAGTAGAGCTGTTCTGGAGATTAGCCCGAAAAAGAACAAGGCCAGATAGGCAAAAAAATGTTTCTTCGTGTACTACTTACTACATTAAGCACTTGGAAAAACATGTTATTTTTTAATTCACAGACAGACACTTAAATTTTATTTAGATATATGGTTAAAAATCTTTAAACTACATATATGTTGTTGCTAGGCAAATCTTAATTAAAAATTTACAATAAACCAGCAAGCATTCATCCGTTACCAAAATAGGAAGTTATAATAATTCATTCTAAAATAATAAAATGAAGAATGAGGTAAATTCTTATCATTTTTCTAAAACGTCTTTTACCTCCATTGTCACGGTAGAGCGCTGTCACTGGCACGTTGAAACGTGAAAAACATCTTTCATAAAGACAAGAAAAAGCTACATTTGCAATATTTATTTTTAAATTTAACTTGTTTCACGTTTTTTGTTCGTAACAAAATACTGCGGTGGGATTTGCATGTAAAAAGGATTTAATATTTTATTTTTATCTTTACTCGGGAGCATAGCTGCGTTGACAAAGAGAACCTAGTGTCGAGTTGCATGTTGTGTGGCGGAACACAACGCCGCACTTACCAGAGGGGAGTTTTTATAATTGAAAAAAAAAAAAATTATTAAAAAATTTAATGGGTCTATTTCGTTGTTAACTAATATTTTATTGCCTTCACGCATTATCCCTTGCGGGGTACGCATTGAGGGCGGAGTCTGAAAAATGGCCACAATATACCACTTCCGCCTCATACACCGTCATCAATCTCTTCATTCATTCTGTAGTGGACTTTCAGCTTGTATATTCTTATAGTATTGTTGATAATGTTTTTAAAGGGGACTGACCCTCGAATCGCCATAATTAATTGAAATATTTATTTTTGTTTCTATGAACATAAAGCTATTTAAATTTTACTTGCTTAATTTCTCGTTTTTTTCTCAAACGACGGACAAAACTCTTCCTTATTTCTCTACATTTCACCCAATTTTCTGCGTGTCGGTTTGTAAAACTCACTGCCGCTATACTTTGTTATTGTATTATGCCTACTAAAACGCCGATATGAAAATCCTGAACCAAATAGTTTTATAATGCTACAGAGTATATTCTTTTCTTTTGTTTTTGTCTTTTTTCTTTTGATACGTTATTCAGGTTATACATTCTAAATAACGTAACATAACCCTGAAACACTGTATAATTTTCGCACGACATTAATACAACCAATTAGCTCAGCATTTAATCGTACAAAGGCAATTGAAATTGGTTTAAAAGTAATTTTAACAAAATCAAGACACGCCCCAGCGTGTTCAGCCAAGTAAAAAGCTGGGAACTCGCAATGTGTGTTACACGAACCATTTCAAGCTACTTTTAAGCCCTTGATAACTCGTAAGCCAATTAATCTACATACGTGTTATTTAGCACATTTATTAACTCAAAAACTTTCTTGTTACCAGAGGGCGGGGAAATGAAAATAATTCACTCCCCGGAGTGAGAATCGAACTTATGACGTCACGTCAGTCAGATATTGCGCGCTCTACTGTTATGCCACAATAGCCTTCATTATATACATTACATTTAGTGTAATGTAATAAGTGGACTTTTTCTTCATATCCATCAACACTACAAACTCCTTTTCGCCGGCATTGTGTATTGAGTGGCGGATCTCAACGCCGCACTTTACCTCGAGAGCAGGGCGAAAAAATGGAAATATTCATTTAAATAAATATTTGATTTCTCTGAGTGGGGATCGAACCCATAAACAGATGCGTTTACAGTCACGCACTTGTGCCCATGCAAACTACTGTAATTTCAAAATTTTCATATTTAAATTAAGAAAATAATATAATATGAAAATATTTTATTATTCATACAATATTGGTTTTGGGAAACCCCATCCTCGAGTGGGGATCGAACCCACAACCGTCGCGTTATAACATGTATTCAAAACTTCTCTGACAGCAAAAAATGAGAGCTCAAACTTTTATCATAGCATTAGTTTTAAATTAGTTTTGGTTTATTATATGGTAAAAAAAAAGAAAAAAATGTCGATCAAAGCGACATATTCAGAATAGAGCAAACATTTTTTTAATTTTTTACTCATTTTGGAGAAATATTATGCTTGTTTCTGTTGGGTAGTCTTGTTCTGTCTAACATTTTTTTAATTATTTTTTTTAAATTTATATTGCATATTTAGGAGGGACCTAGTATTAAAACACTCCGATCTGAACTTTCCCTTCAATTTCGTAACATTATGTAAATATTGTGTCGTTGAACTGAACAATATAAGTGAACGTTAAAAAAACAACTTATCAAATATATATTTTTCTGAAAATTGAACCTTGGACAAATAAAATTTACAAAAACACATGGCGAACAGTCTTCTAGAACTAGTTAATTGGATGCTTGTTCCCTAATTACTTTCTGCCAAGATGATTTATTGTCTTACAACTTATTCTGAGGCCAGTCATGGGGCAGGGGCGCAAGGGTGCGACTGTAAGCGCGACAGATTGTGGGTTCGAATCCCATTCGAAATGAAGTATTTAATATTTTAATTTCTTCGCTCTGATGACGAGGTAAAAACACTGCAATGCGTGAAAGCTAATGCTCGGCTTGCCTTCGAGCGGACTGGATATATATAGGACTATATATTTAAATTAACCTATCAAATTAATTATCTAATTTCAGGTTAATTATTCATTAAATTAGGTACTAATTAATTCTAATTATATAGCTATAGACGTTACAATTAATGTTATAGTAGCATAGAGTTACAGGCAAACGTGATCGTTGTGGCTTATATTGTCACCTGGGTAAATTATTATTTATTTCATTCTGCAGTTTCATGATGCAATATGTCAACAATAGATTTCGTCAGGGTACTATGGAAAACAAAAATACTTTTGTGTTTGAAATAATTTTGCTGTGATCCAAACGTTTGTCCCGTAGATTGCCTATTGCACTATAAAATAATTAATATCCAATTGAAATTATGGCTGAAACTAGAACTTTCTTAGTTAAAATTGACCGAAATGAAAACCAAGCTTTCGGGCGAT
>JAEBDU010013000.1:45839-69568 GCA_016802625.1 Heliconius numata
CATTATATTTTTCACTTTTATGTACTTAACTCTAAGAACTTTTTAAAATGGCAATTGAAACAATACTTGCTCGGTCTTCTTTTGAAGTATACTTTTGGAGATAAAAGGAATAACATTCCATTTCCTTAGTGCACCTTTAAGTGCATTTCTTAAAATTTAAATCAATAAATAATATTGATAAACATAATATCAGCCGCATTTTGACAGTAATCGCGATGATTGTGGATTCGACATCCACTCGGAGCGCGGCGTTAAGTTACCCTATGTTTTGAATTCAGTCGTAAGGCTAAGAGCGGAGAGCTTTGACACTGTTCCCTTTGCTTACTCTGCTGTATCCGGAATGAAGTCTGTAACTAAAAAAAATAAGAAATATTTTTTGCTTCACGCCGTATCCCGTACGTAGCAGCAAGCAGCAAGCTGATCAAAAAATAAATTAACAATCTAATAAACAATAATTGTTCCAAAACTTTTCATCTCACTCTGAGCTAAAATTAGGATACCTGAACCACCTTTTATATAAATATATTCCTATCATTCCGGAAACGGGCAAGTCATTTTCATAAACAAAACGCTAAAATTAACAAAATTTATCGCAATACTTAACATAAATACCTTCCCTAAGCTATAAAGTGAAAATAAAACACCTACCTACATTTACTCGTAGCGATACTCTGAAAAGGTTGAAGACCTTTACCTTGTAAACATAGACTACTATTAAAATATGTTAAAATAGCATTTTATTATAGAAGTATTACACACAGGGACTAAAAATTCTGAATCTAAAATAGTATTGAATTGTTTTAAAAGAATATTTTCAAAAACAAAGATAAATTAGAAATATTTTCCTTTCGTTCTACTAAAATGGGGTTAAGATTAAGACAGCGTTGATTTCCATTGTTGTCCTAAAAGGAGTTCTCTTTTCAGTGTTCCTTACCGCTAAAGGAAAAAAGGAATCCTTATACACAAGGTTTTTAATTTTTGTACGGAACCCTCGGTGGACGAGCCGGACACACGCTTGTTTTAAGCTTGTGATGGGGTACGCGCAAAAAAGCACAAGGCTAACGCCGAAAAAACGCCAAAGACTTTTTTTTTGAAAGTTTTAGTAATACAAACATGAAAAAAGTACCCGCATATTCTCTCTCAACTTCCACACAATTGCAAAAAGTAAATAGTCGTACATGGAAAATCTTTTGATAACTTAATAGGTGATTAAACTTTGCACAGCTTTCAGTTAAAGCTGAAGTACGCACTTTTCTTTGTCAAAAGGTCAAAGATCTTTGTAAAAACGAATATTGTGCACATTCGACATTGGGTTGATCACTCAACTGAAAACGAGAAGACTCGAAAAACTTAGGGAAATGGGAGATATAGTAAAAAATATAACTTTTTTATATAAAATATATATTTTTTTGCTTCACGCTATATCTCGTACTTAGCAGGGTAAACAGAGGGCACTTGGGAACCTAACGTTCCGTTGCTATTGTGACACTTCTTCTCCTGGAGGCATTGTGTATTCAGTGGTGGAACTCTATAGCGAAGAAATGAAAATATTAAATATTTCGAGTATAATAATAAATGTAATGAAAATGATTCAAACATATCTAATAATTTTCCAGAGTGGATATCGAACCCACCAGCATCGCTACCTAGACAAGACTATATTAATATTAGATACTATGGCGCCACGGTGCCCTCAATTTTAATAGTAATTGCTTGTCTAGACAAATATATGTATAGGAATTTTATACATATCAAATATTTGTATTATTTCTTAATTTATTTAACTTTTTATTTGTAAAAGTATGTGAGGAGTGCGTGAGTTCTATTCCTACTCTGCGACTGTAAACGCAACGTTTGTGGATTCGATTCAAGTTCGGGGAAATTAAATTTGAAATATTTTCATTTCTTCGTTGTGGTAACAAGGCAAAGCACCCCGTTGAATTCCGGCGCTCAACCAGCAATTCCTCAAGAATTCAGCAGAAAGTGGGGAATGAAGTTTTAATTGGGAGCGGAGTGTCATAACTCTAGGTTCTCAGGTTCCTTCCTTCTACCCTACTATGTGTGGGATAAAGCGTGAAGTAAAAGAAAAACAATTATTATTTACAACTATTTTTTGGTATTCAAAATGGAATTGTATTACAGAGTTTTATAAAAACCTCTCCACAAAGGTGCTAACAACAAAACTTGTAACAACAGTATCGAAATTTCAACATGGCTGAATGAAAACAAATAACTTAATTGGCTGAAGCTGGTCGTAACAATATTCACATAGAATTTCAATAGATATACAAAATAGTTTTGGATATAGGGTTAAATAATAAACATACATCTGCTGAAAATACAATATCACCAAGGAGATAATTAAAGAGAAAAAAATTTTAGTCCATAAAAAAAAAGACAAGACATTGTAAATTATTAAATTTAAAAACAGATATTTTCGCCTTTTTGTATGCTTCCCGCATTATCCCGTAAGGGTAGGGTACCCAAGGAAGAATCTAATGTCAAAACTCTCCGTTTTCTTCCTTGAACACGAATTCCAGACATTACAGTGGAAGCGGACGATGCTCTGTTTTACCAGAGCAATAATCAATATTATCCTGTAAAACGCTACGACGTTACGATGCTAAAGGAAGAGAAATACCTACTTAATATTTTCATTTCCTCGCTCTTGTAACGAACAAAAAGACAAAGCACGGCGTTGAGTTCTATCATTCAACACGCAATGCCTCGAGAATTTGACACCAAAGCGAAGAAATGACAATAAAATATTAAAATATTTCATTTCCTCGACTGAGAATCGAACCCACAACCCGCACTATTTTCAATTACATGACTGTGCTACCTCGCCACTGTAACGTGGTTTTAAGAATACGATAGTCGATATTACTATTAATATTTAAATCGAGCTTTTGTCAAGAACTGGTTCATAAAGTTGTAACGGGCGTAGGGAGCTCATCAATAATGTATGGCACACGTCAAATTTGTTTTACGCGTTGGAAAAATATTTATTCTTATGACACTACTATAATCAAATATTTCATGGTGTCGTGCCTAGCGTTGTTATCATCATCAACTGTATTAGTTGCGAGTTCGATTCCTACTTGTGGTAAGAATTGTATTTTAATTTATTTTTACATATATTATAAATTCGAAAGTAACTCTGTCTGTCTGTCTGTCTGTCTTTAACACAATCAGGGCCAAACCGCTAATTTAATTATGATAAAATACTCATATAGAGATACTTGAAGGTCTCGGGATGAACATAGGATATTTTTTTTCTCATATTTGTAATATTTTCGACATATACCAATATATTAAAATACTTATTAATTTGGCATGCAATTTATTCCGCCATGTTAATAACAACCGTCGTTGCTAAGCAACGGTTTGCAAAGTTCGTTGTTAGAAAACGTCACCCAAAATGAGCTTGCTTAACGCATCTCTTTATTGAAAACTGAAAATAATTTCATAAATATATTTAATAAATATTCGTATAGTTCAAGCGGGCGTAGCCGCATTCGGGTCCAATAGTAGATAATAAAACAAATAAGAAAAGATCAAAATAAGCAAATTTCATCACGTTTCTCAATACTATTTATTAAGTAAAACCTACAGGTGCGTGAGCTCTTAACACGCTGTCCACTGTCACCTGACGTCCCGCCACGTGACCACACCCTCGTCAAAACATCAAGCGCATTTGGACACTTAAATATAATTGTTTTTGTTTTCTTTTTATTTTTTATGTTAAAAACAAAGAAATCTTCATCTGATGGAGAAAAAAAATTTCCATTTTTCAATTATTTCAGATTAATCGTGAGATTTATCTCTAAAAATAATAATCGTATTTGTTTCTTTTATTTTAAGCTTTTCCACTAAAAGATGTATTTGTGGGTTTGATAGTGTGAAGTAATTCATTATGTTATTTTCTCCGCTCTAGTAAGCAATTTTTAGCGTTAAGTTCCGCCAGTTTCGTTTCCAATGCGCAATGTCTTGAATTCAGGCGGAGTGTTTTCGCACTAGGTTCTCTCGAGTTGTAAAAAAAAATAACCAATTATTAGGACAAATAATGTTTGCTTTAATTTTTACCAAAAATTATTTTAATAAATACAAATTTATTTATATGTCACATAAATATTTACCATAAGATATTCTGCATAAGAGCAAAATCTTCCCCTGTCAGCGACATAAACAGCATAACAACTTTGTAGTGTAAACTCATATGAAATAAATATAAGAAAATCTAGCATTTTGTTTTATTTATCTAGAGTTCTTTACTATTTATATTAATAAAGCTGAAGAGTTCGTTTGGTTTGGCTTTTCTCAAGAACTACTAGAATATCTACGAATCTAAAAATATTTTTTTGACCAGATAGTCCGTTTATCGAGGTATATAAGCTATACACTCGTTAATTATTGTGATGTAATGCTTGATGATGAGCGTTTGACTGGTAGCGAAATGGAAGTGGGTTTAATCCCTTTTGAAGTAATTAATTATTTTCCTTTTTACCCGCTCTTGTAAAAATGTTTATTTCTTGTTCCTAATGCTCGATAAGGAACAGTGACGAAGAGAACAGAGTGTCTTTACACTAAATTCTAGTATTGCCTTTCTATACGGAAAAATGAGGGAACTCTTTTAATATGTTACCTATTAGTACTTGACATAAAATGAATAAGTCTTATCAGTTCTTAATAAAAAAAATATTTAACCTCCATCTGTTTCATACAAATGCTATATACCTAATAATTACAGTATTCCAAAGATATTATTATTCAGAAAACAATAACATAATGTCAATTAGTAATTCATCAAAGAGGAGAGTTTGTACGCCTTGTAATTTTTGAAGTGTTGTTAATGAATAGATACACCCCCTCTTTTATCAATGACACTATAAAATAGGGTTAATCTTTAATATACATTTTGCTATTTATATTACTTTTTTTTTGTTTTGATTCACACTGTATCCCGCAGATAGCAGGGTAGGCAGAGGGAACCTAGGAAAGTAATATTAAGACATTCCGACTCTCCGTTCCCATTAACACTCTTACGTTCCTCATTTTCCGCTAAATTCTGGAGGAATTGCGTGGAAAAAAGGATCTTGACAGACAGACAAGCTGACAACGAAGTAATCTTATAAGAATTACGTCGATTCTTTGAAATTCAACTGAGCATATTTTAAGCCAAATGCTACTTAAGATGTTTACATAAAAAAAGTAACTATAAATAACTTCATTCAAAATGACTGGAGAATTATTCAATTATCTGAACTGCCTCTCGCAAACAGTTTAATTATAGATCGTAGACAGATCTGACATTTAAGAAACTTTACAGGGCCCCAGTTTGAAGTGATATTTTTAATATAAAACTTATGGAGTTGAAAATTTTGAGTTGCTAAAATTTTATTAATATCTACTCGATTGTGTTATATCCTATAAGTAGTAGAGTGGAAAAAAGCTTGGCTGGTATGTAATGGTTGTGAGGTCGGTTCTTACTCGAAGTAAAGATGGATGGCGGAGTTCAACTCCGTGAATTGTCTGCGTTTGATTGTTCTCAAAATCAATTTGTAAATGTTTCACAATTTGCATTATTTTATATTTTACAAGCATAAATAAGATAAAACAGAACTACTGTAAAATGTAGTATTTTTTATAATCTCCTAATAATCTTTCATCTTCTACTTGCCGCCGGAATTCAAGATATAGTGTTTTAAATAGCGGTACATAACGCCGCGTTTGGCCTCACTCGAGCGGAGAAAGTGAAAATATCTAGTAAATACTTATAGTATAAAACGGTTAGCATTTTCCTCTTCTGGTTACACTAAAGTATAACGTTGGGTTTTATCACCTGACACAAAAGGACTATAGAAGTTTATTACAGCTTTTAAGCATTCACTTTTTTTGTTTCTATATACAATTTCTTTCATTTGGAATTAGTAGGGATAATATTATAATTATTGCACTAACATTCACTTTGTTAACTCTGTTTTTCATTTTATATTAAGAAATATAAATTGCGGTGCTTAGCGCCGTAATGTGTTTAAATATTTGAGTGTATTATATATGTAAATATTCTTCCGCGTAGAAACTCAGTACAGTTACTGGAGTTCCCTCAGAAAATGTATAATGTTTGTTACAACGGTTTATAACCCATAAAATTATACAATTCCGCACTATTTGTATACAAAGTTAGAAAATTAATAACATTTAAAATCAACTAAGCTAAACTTCACTAAAATAAAAAAAAACAATATGTACCAAGACCGCCCAAATTTGAGATTAAATCTCAACTCGGCAGAACTCAACGCCGCATTATATAGTAAGAGCGGATAAATTAAATTAATTATTTCCCACTTAAAAGGAATTGAACTTACAACCATTGCGTCTTCTAAGCCACGATGAAGCTACATATATATATAAACATACAAACACAAACAATTATTGTTAGATGTACGTTGTAACAGTTAGGCTTGCAGCTGGCACAGTAATAAATACTCGAACGCTGTTAATCAGGAACTATAATGAACTTCGGTTATATGAAATACGATGAAGGAATAACCATATATCATTATATGTAAGCGATCTTAGTAAAGATTAATTACTTTAGAATTTTGTATTACAAGTAAAGTATCATAACGGCGTAGAGTTCCGCAACTCATCACTCAGAACCTAGTGATAAAAGACTCCATTTTCGTCTTTAATTTGACTGGCGAAACTCGACGCTCTAATTTCTCTATTAGAGTGCGAATTAGATTTTATTTGTAAACGTACACTAAGGGGAATTAATTATTATTTTTTCCACATAGCTGCATAACTGAAGGGAACCTTGTGTTAGGTTAGTTTATTCTCCCATTTTTTGAGACATGTTGAGACTTAACGCCGTTATATATTTTAGGATTGACGAAATATTTTTCCATTTCATTGATCCCTACTTTCAATATCATTCTATGGAATCTATCATCATCATCATCATCGCGTTTCAAGTAAGACGCCCACTAAGTCTCGACGGCCTCAGATTTGTTTAAAAAGTTTATATAATGGCAATATTGGCCTATTAAGGATAACTACCATATATATATATATATATACATATGTACATAGTAAGTAAGCCTCATATAAGTTTACATAGCCTAAACTTTCACCGGAAATACTTCCTCCTTCACGCAATAAATATTCCATGTTTGTCAGTTTTAGTACCAACCTGTAATGAGCTCAGGAACGAAGATTATAACTTACATAAGCTTATATCTGCAATTTCACCTTTATTGTCGTTGCGTAATTGCTTTTCTATATCCAGTATATAACAGGGTAGGGATAGGGAACCTGGGAATCTTGTAAGACACTTGGTTCCCATTAAGATACTGCCGTTTTCCACTTTCCGCCCGAATTCCGGCAACAATGCGTGTTGATTGGCGGAATATATTTAATTTCCTCGAATGGGAATCGAACCCACAACATGTCACGCTTACAGTCGCAAGCTAGCTTAAAATAAGCTCAATATATGAAGCATAAAAACCTTATCACAAACGGTCGAGCCAAGAAGGGAACGTAGAGGCAAACATAGTAGAATTTCATATATAAATAAATATATATTAACATAAATTCCAGTCACCTTAACCTGTCTCGCTACTGATAAATTTAGCTTGCACAAAATTTATTACACATTACAAAACTACGCTAGAATACAAATGCTGGATTAGATTTTCGCTTTTCTACCTTTGTTAGGGCGTAAATTACGAGCGAATAAAAAAAAGCTAAATGATTTTTCATATAGGGAACCTAATGTTAAGTCACTCTGTTCCCCATTTTTCATCATATTTTATTTTAAATATCTAGGTAAAATAATATCTCCTGGTTTCTACAAAACGTGAAGTATTAGAATGACTATAAGAGCATTACAACATTAGCGACTGAAAAAGGTTTGACAGAGAAATGGACAAAGGAATCGTGACTTTGATCTTTGGCTTTTATCAATTTAGTTAGATGTATGACGTTTCGCAACATGCAGCTTTTTTATCTTTGAATTTACTACTTTTTATTTATATTTTAACGCCTTTATATAGTAACATGAAATTTGCATCATAAAAGTAAAATAGTTATAGAAAGTTATCTTTAAAAAATATCTATCTATATATTATATTCGTTTCATTCCGTAGAGATCGCCGTGGGGCAGCGGCGTAGCGACTATAAACGCGACATTCGTGGGTTCTCTGCCCACTTGAGGCAATAAGTTTCCATTTTCTCACTCTGTAACTCCGCGACTTAACATGCAATGTCTCGAAAAGTGAAAGAAATGTAGGGAACGATGTATCTTAATCCTAGGTTCCCTAAAATTATTAAAATACATTTAAATTATTTAAAATTCCTTGGTATCTCAAATGAAGAAAAAAGTGAAGAACACAAGCAATGATGTCCATTTGTATCTCTTGTCGTTCTGCCACAAGTTGGTGTCAAACCTACAACCATTGAGTTTCCAGTATACTCACTGCGCCACAATGACCTCATATTCTAATGCATTCGTTTATCCTCTCCCGCGGGATAGCTGAACTAGGTAGCTTGTAGCAACTGACTTGAACGATCCCACGGGATGGAATATTATATTAATATATAACCGTTGCTTCTATTAAAGGAATAAATACAAAAAGGTAATGTTTCCGCTTTTTCTCGCATATAAGGGTAGGCAGAATGATTTTCGTGTTAAGTGGTGGAACTCAACGCCGCAAAAGGCTAAGTTGATTGACGTTGACAGCTTAAATATCGTCACATGATTATAATATTTGTTTTTGTTAAAGTCTTCTATCTACATTTT
The DNA here is from genome assembly GCA_016802625.1 of Heliconius numata. NCBI lineage: Eukaryota > Metazoa > Arthropoda > Insecta > Lepidoptera > Nymphalidae > Heliconius > Heliconius numata. The sequence goes on from JAEBDU010013000.1 coordinate 54,643, forward strand.
AGATTATATAAAACTATTCTTTACTTATTTCTATTAAAGTTATTGAAGACTATATAAAAATATATATAAATTGGATATTAAAAAATATTTTTTAATCCAATTTATAATTTTATAGGCGCTTATACATTTTAAATGAAAATCAGTTGCGACGTTAGAAACATTTATCGAAAGCAATTTTTAGGAAACAACAGGAAGTTTCCTATTGTAGAACTGTAATTACTGGAAAAAAAATATTAAACATTTCCTCGAGTGGGAATCGAAGCCACAACCACCCCCAACTCTTGTGGTTACTAGTATATATAAAACTCTTCCGTTACTCAGTGACTGACAGACACCGTACATCCAAAACTACGCAGCGTAGAATGCAGAAATGTTGCATGCAACGTAAATGCAAAATTTAACCTTGAAGCGTCTAGGGAGCTATAAAAATTCCCTGCAGGAAACTAGAATAAATGGAATTTTATACTTTATGGTCTATGTAAATGCAAATAAATATAATAAACGAAAAGTAATATGTTTAAAAGTTAAAATATCACATACTGTGTAATTATTTTAGGATTCATTACACAAAAGTAAGAGACTATTAAATATTTTTAAATAATAATTATTATGTTATATATTCATTAATAATATAAAATATAAAAATAAAATAAAAACTTTTATTCCTAAGCAAAATAAAATAGAAACATGAATACTTACACAAGTTTAACTAAAAAAGGCACAAAACACTCAACTTTTAACTTCAGCACTAAAGTAAAAAACTATATTTTACGTAAAAATTTACCAAAATCACTTTTAATCACTTAAATTAAACTTTCACTTAAAATAAAGGTTTACTCAGCTTCGATATATTACGATAGGTGAAGATAAAGCGTGAATACGTCCTCTCTCTATGGAGGTAAAGTCGTTACTGGGGTAGAAAGCCTGATATGAGCTTTTTCAGGCGCGAAAAGCTTTTTTTTCTGATTCACGTTGTATTCCGCATGTTAATATTTTTTAATAGTTTTGTATATTAATTGAAGGTATTTTAATTAATATTTTAGCGCAACTAACCTAGCCCACATTTAGTTACTTCACGCTGTATCCCGCACATAGCAGGGTAGGTGAAGACCTGGGAAACTATATAACTAGTGTTAAGACTCTCTGTTTCCCATTAAGATACTTCTGTTCCCCACTTTCCGCCCAATTCTAGACACATTCCCTGTTGAGTGGCGAAAATTAACCCTGCGCCTTACCTCGTTATCAGAGGACCAAGGAAATAAAACTATTGATAAATTTCATATATCCAGGTGGGAATCAAAACCACAACCATCTCGTTTACGTGACTGCCCCTGCGCCACGAGGGCCTCTAACCTAGCTTCATTTGAAAACCATGATAAAAATAAAAAAACCAAAAAATAATATAATAGAAAACAATTAATCCAGAAAACAGTACACCTTATATTTTAAATTCCAACCCAAGTAGGTCACCATCAAATGTAGCATATACAATAACCCTTGAACTAGATAGTGTGAATATCGTAAATGAAGTCTAAAACGTTTCTAAGGAGAACCCACAAGAGTATTTAAAGTACGTATAAGTTTCACGACTAGCTATTTGATGCCACTTGCCTTTGAAATTATGTGTCATTTTTAAGAAGTTTAATACATTTTTTAGGATATAAAGTCTATATTGTTAAGGGAGTGTTATTTAAATTGATTGTAAAAGAGATATATGGAATGCCAATTAAGATTGAAATTATGTATTTAAAAATTTAATTCTTACTTGGCATTCCATACAAAATTAAAGAAGAAAATCGGTGGTTTTTCAGTCGCATAGATAGACAGCAGGCACAGGTAAAGAGAACAATTATTTTAATTAAATTTTATCCTAGATTTTTCTTACGTGCATTATACTCGGGGAAAAAAGGCTAAAAAAAGATGCAAAAACAGATGTTGAATAATGGAGTTCAACGCCGCGCTTTGTCTTGTTACCAGAACATGAAAATGAAAATTACTTATTCCCCCGGGTACGAATCGAAACCACCACTGTCGCGTTCATACATCAATTATATAAAAAAGTGATACATCAATAATAAAAAAAAATTACCATTATTTCATTCTGTAGTGTTTTACACTCACTTTGTAAAACACTACTGTGCTATTATATACTCCAATATAATATTTTAAAGCAGAATTTACAGACAGACAGTAAAATTTTTATATTCTTGTAACTTTACTTCCTATAGGAGTTACCAGTATATCACGAAGTCGAAGCACATCTGCATATTTGCAATATTTTAAAATTGAATAAGTTGCTCAAGCAGTATTACCTATAAGACTTATGTCTAGTACTGTAGTCAATTTTGTAAGTCATAGTATAGAAAGATCTCAATGTTGTACGTGATAGTTGTAGGTTCGATTTCTGCTTAAAGGTTTTTGTAGAAAACGTAAGAAAATTTAAATTTCCATTGGACAATTTCCAGAGAGGTGTAGATTCAAATCCCGTTATTTTTATTATAATTTCTATAAAAAAGTATTGTTAAGTTTCTTGCTGGGTCTTCTCAAAAGTCTTCTGAGTCGGTGGCCTGCGACAATTTCATTCGACGATTCAAAAGTGCTTGCGAAAGTCTTTTTGATTAAATAATATTTTAGATTTTATTTGGAATTTCTATAAAGACATTGGATTTATTTCGTTTGTTTGAAATAGTGACTATGCTTATTCATTAAACATAATATTTATTTAATTTTTTTTATCTTCTCGCTGTATCGCAGACACATCAAGATAGACAGAGAGAACCTAGTTGTAAGATACTCTGTTCTCCATTTTTCATCAAATTTGTTTCTGTCTTATCCGGTAATTGAATCGACACTCTTCAGTATAAAACGGATTACTCCACTCGGCATAAAGTAAAACGCGGCTTTATAAATGTTTAATACAATATCAAATCGAAATCAACCCAGCGTTCAAATTTAATAGAATAATTTAGAACCTTCATAACTTTGACCCTAAATGGATATTGGAAATGATAAAAAAATTTTTTTTCCATATATAACAACTTGGTAACGCGGTGTTATTTCATTTTATTTTATCTACTATATATACAGTTATTTGGAAGCATTAAAACAAATATGGTTATAGGTTCAAATCATGATCTAATTAGAAAGAACAGTGTTATGACACTCTTTCTCCTTTTCTCTCTTAAAATATTAAAATTAAATAGCTTACTGAAACTTTAAAGAAAACTGTTTTCACAGTCTCTTATGTTTACGATTTTTTTTTGATAAACTAATTAATTCACAGACTCCACGGAACCAAATGACCGAAATTAGTCATGTAAATTCGTTAGGGAGTATTAGGGAGTTCGTAGAAAGAATTTCCAAAATTTGCTACGGATATTTTGGAAATTCGGAATGAATATGGAACGGAGAGACATAGGATTTTACGCTTTGTTGATCACGTAAACTATAAGATCTTTTTTTAGCTACACGCTGTATCCCGCACATAGTAGGGTAGGCAGAGGGAACCTCGAATCCAGTTTTAAATCACTCCATTCCTCATTAAGACACTTCCGTTCCCCACTATAATATAAGATGCAATATTATGTAAAATAGCAATATTTCCGCCTGGTGCTTTGCTCTATAGCGTTTTATAAATACATTATGAAATACTTAGCCTCGTCGTCATATAAGTAGAACATCAAGAAAAAATATAAAAACTAATGATGCAAAGTCACAGTATACTTATATGGAATATAATGTGGAAATAAGTATATGAACTTTAGAAACTTATTACCAAAGCGGGTCAACTAAAAAGTTATGAAAAGATATGACATACAAATTTATATATAACTATATATCCATACCTATATTATAAATTCGAAAGTAACTCTGTCTGTCTGTCTGTCTGTCTGTCTGTCTGTCTGTCTGTCTGTCTGTCTTTTACGCAATCAGGGCCAAACCGCTAATTTAATTGTGATAAAATACACATATAGAGATACTTGAGGGTCCCGGGATGAACATAGGATACTTTTTTTTTCTCATATTTGTAATATTTTCGATATATATCAATATATTAAAATAATTAATTTGACAAGAAATTTATTCCGCCATGTTAATAACAATCGTCGCTACGCGTTGCTAAGCAACGGCTTGCAGAGTTTGTTGTTTTAAGAAAACGTCACCCAAAGTGAGTTTGCTTAATGCATACATGGCGCGCGCCGATATAGCTTTGTATATATTAAAAAAATTAGATGATTTCTATAATTTGATATTCATCCTTATGAAAATAAATATAATAGTCACTTTTAGCATTTCATCTTGATGGAAATTATAGTTTACTGTATAACATTCTAATAAATAATTAAGGAGACGTCACTGATTCGAAATGACCTAGCCTTCGGGCGGCATAGTATGACCGACGCAAACGGGCAGATGACTGATGATTTTGTAAATGTTTATATATTTTCGAATTACTATTATTTTTTATGTAATTATTTGCTGCTTATAATTAATTTATCTCAGTTCGGTTATCTATCGATGTTATACATTTAAAATATCGTAATTTTAATCATTTGGGATTTTATTTAATATTGTTCGCAAAAATTAATAATTATTTAATATAGAAAAATGTTTAGTACGCGCACGGCAAACTTTAGGTACTTTCTCTAATATTAAGAATTTCCTTTAGTTACTTTTACTTCTTTTGTTTGTTCATTTCGGTTACTCAGATATTTTTTCTAATAATAAATCTCCACTTATTATTATTTTTTAACTTATTTTAATTATTTAGGCTTATATTTTCGCGGGCGTAGCCGCGTCCGGGCCCACTAGTATATATATATATATATAATATTCTTTTTCTTCTTAGACTAGTTGTAGTAAAAAAACAAGTAAAATTACAAAATTCGATACAAATTACAAAATGCTTTTCAATTTAGGTATTATTTAGGAACAAACAGACATACATATAAAAGATATAACCTTTCTTTTGGCATTGCCTCAATAAGTTAATCGAAAATAGACGTGATATAAGCATATAATATAACATATCCCTCAATTCCCCATATATATCTCCGAAATAGAACGATCAAATGGAATCATTGGTGCCAAAAGAAGCTCAATATATGAGATGTGTGGCATTAAGAAGTACGTGTTCAGAAATTTGATGGTTTATATGAAGTTATTACTGTTTGTGGGAAAATTATTCTAATGATACCCTTTATTTTTAGATGGGAATTTGGTATGTCGAGACAATCTAGTGCTATATCATTATGTCTGGTGGTCATCAAAAAAAGGAAAGAATAAAAATGCGACGGAAAGTGGGTTTATTGTGGTGGGTTATATTATGTCCTCGGGTCAGTCAAGCAAGAAGTAGATGAAACTAGCATTGCAAGATTTTATTACTTATACATTGTTAGGAACAACAAAAATCAGTCTCTTTTATAAATGTGAAGATCTTTTCGATTAGAACCGTAATGGATTCAATTCCCATAAGGAGAAATGATTGCCAAAGCACAGCGCTAAGTTAACCAATCAACACGCTGTTCCAAAAGTGGAGAACGGAACGGAACTTAACACTGGTTCCCTCTGTCTGCCCTGCTATAAGCCCACATAAAGCTGACTATAAAGCGTGAAACTGAAAAAAATATTGAATATGAACCCACTACCATTCCATGCGATTACACTAACTCAAACTGTTCTATCATAGCTCCATTATTTTTACACAGATTATAAATTTTGACATAAATTTTATTATTATTCATAAATATGAAAATGGAAAACGTTTGTTTAGCTTTACACTGTTTCCGCCAAATTCTCGAGATATCTCACTCAGAGTGAAAACCGAACCTACAAGCATCGCTTTAATAGTAAGACTTTGCACCGCTGAGCCAGCGTGGACGAAGAATATTAACGTATTTATACAGTTCTCGTTGCTACAAATATTTATGCTTTACCAACCGTGTCCACGACAGGCCATTGTAGTAAACCATGGCTGGAGAAGTCATTTTCATGCTTAGGTTTGCGTGAAAATAATATTATAGTTATAGTATATATTTATATTGTTATTATAATTTAATTTTTTTTAATTTAATAAAAAACAGAATTTAAATTAAATTTTATAGGTATTATCAACGTTTTAAAGATCTTTATAGCCACGGATACATTACAAAGGATAAATATTGAAAAGGAAAGCCTTTCAAAATTATTTTTAATACTATAAAAAAGTTTCGTCATATATTTTAATTTTCATTTAAATATAACAATATTTGCATATTAAAATAGTTTCTGTGTTATTTCGTTACAATCAATGTACGTGTGTAGCCCACAAAGCGAACTTTATAAGTGGATAATCCCTGATTTTGCTTCAGCGTTAGTTTTGTAGTTAGTTTAAATTTGTAAACAATATGCAAATATAGAGGCCAGTCGTGGCATAGTGGCGCGCGTATGACACGACGACAGGTTGTGGATTCGATTCCTACTTGAGGTAATATAATATTTAATAATTTCATTTGTTCGTTCTGATTTCGAGGCAAAGTGCGGCGTTGACATCCACCACTCAATGTGCTATGCCTCCAGAATTATTGAAGCGTTGAGTGTTAAATAGCGGAACTAAACGCCGCGCTTTACCTTGTTAGCAAAGCGAGGAAATAAAAATATTAAATATTTCATAACCGCGAAGGTGTATTTAATTCAGAGACGGCACGTTTACAATCGTACGCTGTAAAACAAGAGGAAAACTGGTGTTTAACCTGGCAACCCTAGAAAATATAATAAAGAATATTAAAACTCTGTAGCTACCCGAATTAAGATGTTTTTTACATAACGAACCCTCATTGACGTTATACGCACCTGCAGCTTTAACAATTTATGAATAACTGATTATCGAGACTGATTGAGTATTAAAAATGTTGACTTCTTCATATTAAATGTAATTTTTGTAATTTGCAATATAAGTAAATTTTGGGTGAATATATACAGTTTATTTTTTTAAGGTTCATACTGTATCACGCCAATATCAGGTAGAGGCAATAAGGGGGCGTAGTGACGGGACACTCTGTTCTTATTAAGACATATTCCCATATTCTGCCGAATTCTCGAGGCATTGCAGTAAACGCGACGGCTGTGAATTCGATTCGCATTCGAGGGAATGAATTATTTTCATTTCCTTGCTCTAGCAAAAAAATTAATCGCAGCCTTGAGCATCACCATTCAAGAGTCGTCAATGTCTCGACAAATAGATGGAATGGGAAGCGGAATACTTTAACATTGACTTGCGGGATCATTTGCGGGATAAAGCGTGAAACTAAAAAAGAATAAATGTACTTAAAATAAAATGTAACCCTCATTTAGTTTTCCAGTACATAAAATATACTAAAATGCGAAACCCAAGTCAAATATTTGTATAAACTAGAGTGACACGCTACTGGTGAATATTTCTTAGAAACCTTTCATACTCGTTTGAATAGAAAACACAAAGTTCTTTCAGTAATACACTAAATAAAGACTGACTTTACTTGAAATTTAAAAGAGAATTATGTATATAGTTTCTTTAAAGCTATTTATGTTGTGATTGATGTGGGTTCTAATCTAGTAAAGGAATAAGGAATAAAGTAAATAGATATTTCCTTTTGACTTTTGATATTTAGCATTAATTCTAGATATAATAAATAACTTATGAAATCTATTTATCACCTAACTGCGATACGATGCCTTCGGTAAATAGAAAAACTGAGGAAATATGTATAATATTAATTATTAAAAGCTTCACCTAATATGAAATGAAAAGGCTTGATAAAATTTTTTATTACCTATTGATAGAGCCGCTATTTAAAGCTGAAATAAAATATAATATAAATATATCACAGAGCGAGCATCAAACATGGTACATTAAGATATAGCTACAGCTTTTGTAATTAAAAAAAAATAATCCTAAATTACCCAAAGAATATTATGATATTTGCTAATAATATACAGACAGATTGTATAAACATTGTTATTATTACATAGTGATTACAAAATATTAACCCAATTTCAAACTATTTTGACGATCGATATTATTAGCAAAAAACTTTTCTAGTAATAATCCAAGAATAATGCTATATTTGAATAATAAATATATACAGTAATTATCTTATTTCATAGCTATTTTCTATATTTGAGAGGTTTTAGACTACATTTTTTAGAGTTCCGTAGCGGAATGGCAAAACACTGTGGTACCCTTATATATTCGTCATGCTTGGTTCGTATGTCAAAGCCACTTAATTTATAAAATTAACTCTATATCGTACCTAAACAACGTATTCTGACAGCACGGTAGACAGAGGGAACTTGGTTAAGATAGTCAGTTCCCAATGCACGGCCTAATATTTGAGACATTGGGTGTTGAGTGGCGGAACTCAGCGACGCGCTTTGTCTTATTCTGGTAAAAATATAACTCATTTCCATAAGTGTAAATCGATCGAATCTATAGCCAATACGTTCACAGTCATATATAGTTTCACTGTACCTCATGTTAAGCTTAATAAATTTTTCACATAAAATAATTTATATTCAGTTTTATTATTAAAAGCTTTTACAAGGTTTGTATAAAGGTTTATGCATATTAAACTATTATGTAAGCTACGAAATAATGGAAAAAATAAAAGTATAAAATATACATACTAAATTAATATTAATTTTGTTTCTATCATTATGCAAGTTCTGCCCGTGAGATTGCCAAAGTAACAGGGTAATGTTAAGACACTCCGTTGTTAATTTTCCGCCCAATTTCAAAACATTGCACGTTAAAAGGCAGAACTTAACGCCACGCTTTATCCTCCTAGGAGAGGGAAACTGAGAATCAAGTGTCCCAGACACTTACTTAGGTTTTCTGCTCATTTTCTACTGAATTATGGAGGAATCGGTGATGAGTGGCGAAACTCATCCAAGAAAAGAAATGGAAATATTAAATACTAGCGGCCCACTCGCGGCTTCGCCTGCGTGAACTACGTTATTATTAATTTCTGTCTCCATGAGTACCTACGTCCTATAAGTGACGTCCATGCAAAATTTGAGATTTCTAACATTTGTAGTAACGAAGTTTCATACAAACTTTCAACCCCAAAAACAACCCCTTAGAAGTCGAATATTCCAAATTCCCGTGTTAGCCTGCACCTACGCCCTACAAATAACTCCTATGCAAAATAATTGTTACTCGCGTTTTTTAAAATATGCAAAATTAAATGTACATTTTTCGATATTTCTGAGAGATTTTCTTAATATTTTTTTCCGTAAGAACTTTCTCCTAATAATAACAAATACAACAAAAAAAGAATTAGTGAAATCGGTCCAGTCATTTACGCGTGATGCCGTGACCAAGGAAAACGGGTTTCATTTTTATATATATAGATTTAATTTGGGAATCGAAGCCACAACCTGTCGCGTTTACAGTCACACGCTTGTGCCACTGCTGGTCCACCACGGCTAGTCTCAAAAAAAGACATTATAACTTCACAAAATTCTTTCTTTGTTAAAATGAATACCTGTCAGAAGTTTATATAATGAAACTCAAATCACGGTACAAAAAAGATCGTCGTAGCTCAGAAGCTTATGACATTATCTTTAATGCTGAAAGGAACAGGCTTAAAAACCGCCAAGCATCTTAATTTCTCGACAAAATATTTGTTTTTATTCGTCAAAATATCTAAAATGTCTATTTTTTCGCTAATATTAGGATAGGTGAAGAGAATCTGTTAAGAACACACCATTCTCCACTTTCCAGAACTCAATCTTGAGTGGCAATCGAACGCACAACAATCGTATTCACAGTCAATCGCTGTCCCGCTGAGCCTCAAAATTTTACATATCTATTTTCTTTTGCTTCTCATTGTATCCCCCACATAGCAGGATAGGCAGAGGGAACCTGGAAACTCAGTGTTAAGACAGTTTCTCCATTGCGTGTAGTAAGTCATTCCCCCCCGGGAATTGAACCCACTGTCGTCGCACACATGCACCCCTGGCACGACGGCGTCAATACTACAATCTACATACATCTTACCTATATGTTATTTTATTTTTTTCTTCTACTCAGTATATCAGTAGAAGTGTGAATAATTTACAAATTAAAAAGAAAGTTATTATTTGTTGAAGCTACTATAACTTTTGACTATAACTTTTCATGAAAACTAATAAAAAATATGCAAAAAACTCAATAAGATTTTATTAAATAATTTTGAGTTAATCGTGCCCTTGTATAACCTGAATCGACATAATAGAGAAAATTTATTGTCAAATAACAATCAAAAATATTTTTTTCTTAGACATTGTTTTTTTAGGTTAACGCATATAGCCGGGTCGAAAGGCCGGCGAAAGTCAATGTTGTTTTTTAACTTAACAGATTATACAGCTAATTTGGTGTATGCCATCTGACAAACAAACGATTTCCACGCTTCAATCGGAATATCACCAATCACCACTTTTTCGAAATTCATGCATCGAAAGCAGGTTCAAGCAGTTAGTATTTTGCCATAAAATCTAAGGTTAGGTGGTGGTTATTAGGGAAGATTGTACTTCAGTATTCAACACCTCGAAGTAGCACCTCCATCTCTCCTTCACAGAGGCCTGACTACAAAGCAGCGTGGAAGCTCTTGGCATCTTTGACGCAAATATACATTGCTATATATTGTATTTTTACATATATTATATGTAATTTAGTATTTATTCTACATAATAATTAAATTTCAGATTTCCTATTTATTCACTAAATAATCCTACGGACAACAAGTCTTAGTTTTAATCAAAGGTTTACAATCCCTTTGTACCGACAATTTAGTATAATGGTGTGACAAAGCATGACTAACATGGGTATTACGGAAGGCAAACAGGATGTTGATATATAACTATTATATACTAAAAACTTCAATTCTATTACTATTATGATTATTTTTTATAACTTCACGCTATCCCGCACATAGGAGTAGCAGGGTAAACAAGGAAACTGGGATCCTAGTGTTAAGACACTCTGTTTTCTTTTAAACAAACCCTTCCTAATTTTCTGCCAAATTCTTGAGGCATTGCTGATTCCAAGTGGCGGAAGACAAACCAAAAAATCTAATTAAACCTTTCCCCGAATGGATATTGAACCCACAAGTAGCTACTTGTAAGCGAGATACGGCAAGAAACAAAGAAAAAATAAAAACCTGTATAATTTTCCCGGATGGGAATCGAACCCGCGGTCATCAGTTTATCAGAAAAAGGTAAATCCATCAAAATAATGAGCGATTTCAATGCCGAATTAAAGCCGATCCAAATTATAGATAATTATGACTCGCAAACCAATCTGCTAGCAATGAATTGAACCTAACGATCAATTTAATGAATTCATTAAAATCGTTTCTTTCCTTGTCTTTTCTTTACGCCTGTAGATCTTCTTTCTTCGGATGGCTAATTTCAATGAGATCCTTTGAACCCCATCAAAGAAACAGTTATATTTGAAGAACAAGGTTCCATTCTGATGATACTAGGTTCCCTTTTGCTATTTTGCCACGGGTATAAAAAATATTATAATAATATTCCAAACGTTTTCTGTTTGTTAATACTTAAAATATTCGGTGTGTGATATTACGCCTGATAAAGTAGAAATGTCGCCCCTAATATCTTTTGCTAAGTGTAAACCATTACTCGTTGTCAGTAAGCGTCTTGTGCGTTGAGATTACTTCTTATTTTACATTGAGTTGAAATTTTCTTGCTTTCTTCAGCTATAATAAGGCTTCTTAGAAAATAATTTTATTATTTTAAGTTACGGTTCCGTAGGTAAATGGCAAAAAACGGAACCCTCATAAATTCAACATGTCATCTATTTTAAAAAATGTTTATTCCAGTTGTGGTTTTCAAAAAACATTTCTTCTCGAAGTCAATCATTTGAAAAAAATATACAAATCATAACATGTTGAGAAAATAAGATGGGGTGGGAGCATAGTGTCTCAACACTAGGCTAGGAAAAAAATCCTTAAGAAAAATTGAACTGACAACCATCGAGTTTTTATTGAAACAATCCACTGCGTTACAATGGACTTATTTTAAAAAATATCCCGTTATTCAACACTCAAGAGAATAAATCGTAAGCTTATTTGGAAATTTGGAAAAGCCACAAGAAAAAGTGAAGATTGACGTTTAATACAATAAAGTATTACAAAAAGTTAATATTCGAATTGTGAGTGTTGTGTAATTTCAAAGGGACGTGACAGAGAAATGGCAGAAGAAGGACTTTTATTATGTTTTTTTTCTGGTTTGGAGTAAATAATAATAAGGAAGTACGATTTAGGCTGTCGTGGCGCATGAGCAATATGTGACTGTAAACGCGAGGGTTGTGGGTTTAATTTCCTCTTGATAGAATAAAATATTTAATATTTTCATTTTCTTGTTCTGGTAACGAGGAAAAGCGCGCAGGCAAGAATGCCTCAGGAATTCGGCGAAAAGTGGGGAGTGGAAGTAACTTAATTGAACAACGAATGTCTACTTAGGAGAAACTATTATTTATAATATTTGTTTTGTTTTTTCTTTTCTTTCTTGGTCATTATGAAAAATAATGAAAATATGGCATACTTTTAAATAGTTAATTTGGTTTAATACTAACATTCACTTCATATTAAGACTATTTTTATGTTCCCGATCTAAGCGCGGCGTTGAGTTCCAAGTGTACAAAATGCAATATCTCGAGTTCGAACAGAACCTAGAAACACTCCGTTCCTAACATCAAATTATTCTTGCTTAGGGTAAGTTTTACGGGATAAAGCGTGAAATTAAAAAAGTATCATTGGCAAGACCTCTAGACGTATCAAATTAAATAGCATAATATTTCAAACTGACAAGAGTCGAGTGACATGCACTAGACAAACTATGATACATAAATATATATATATGTACCTACATATTTACTCATCTTATATATTATTTAATTTCATAGAGGCCGTCGTGGATTCTATTTAAATATAGTATAATTCCATTTATATTCAAATTAACTTATATTTTAAAGAAGTCGTACAAACTAGTCTTTTTCTTTTTTAGTCATCAACGTTGGCTTTGAAGTATTTTTAAATCCTTTAAGCGATAGAAAGTAACGAATTGCATTATTTTCTCTAAAGTCTATGAATTAAGAGTAACACGCATATTTATTTTCCTTTTCCTTTCCACCTTGTAACTAAAAAATGTTTGAGTATTTTGTAGAATTCCATTCCCAAAGGATAAAACAGAACTATAATATCACATTAAATTTCCTATAAAAAAAGTAAAACAAACATAAATATTTGTTTGGGGATCCCCCATATGTACAACAGGCATATTTTTTTTGCCTATTATATATATTAGATAATGGTACAGATATGATAACGGCCGGTTTTTACGGTAAACCAGTCTAACTAATTTAAAGTACCTACACAAAAAATATATCGTTACCTTTAAATATTTTACAAAACAAGAACGAAAACGCATGCTAAAACTAGTTAACTTAAAGTAACCGATTTACAGCGTGTTAGCTGATAGTTTCAAATTGGATAACGATGTTATGATTGATGCTGACCGCTGAGGTTCTAAGAAACAAGCCCTATTTATGGCACCTTCGACCGGCAACGTAAATTGACCTATATTAATCGGAGTTTTCTTTTGTTATATTAACAAACGTGTTTGTTTACTTGTTTATAAGAAATTTTATTTTGGGATAATAAGTTTACTAACACTAGGTTCCCTATTTTTGTCCTCTACTGTATCTACGCGGTATATAGCGAGGTAGAGAGAGAGACGATAGTCAAGACACTGTTTCCTTCAGTTTCTATCCTAATGCGAGACATTAAGTGTTCAGTGGCAAACTCAAAGCCAGGCTTTATTTACCCAATCGAGGAAATAAAGGTAATTCATTCCTCCGATCGGAATCGAACCTTCAACCTTAACTTTTGCAGTTACAGACAGTTTCACTTTGAATCGAGGACCTAATTTATAATAGCTATAAATACTCGTATTTTCTTATTCCGAGTAGACGAAGAGCGATATTATAAAAGCGCTTCCAATGTCAGTTTCTTCAGATGTAATCTTGCAACTCAATTTGGAAACATTGAGCTGAAATTTCATTTAGTTCATATGTTTAGTTAGGATGACAATATATGGTAGTTGTGACAGGTTATTCTAAATCAAACATGGTGGATCTTCCAAGATGATGGTCTAAGCTTTTTCGATGCATTCCTACAATATGCATGTCAAATGATATGGCTTGCTGAGAATTATTCAAAAATAAAGTGAATTATATATCCAAAATGACAGACTTCTAAAAATATCGGTCTAAGATGGTAAGAGACCGTCATGGCGCAGCGGCACAAGGGTGTGACTGTAACGCGACGGTTGTGGGTTCGATCCCCATATATTTCCATTTTATTACTGGAGCGAGAAAATGAAAATAATTTATGCACAGGTGGGAATCGAACAGACGTTAAAAGAAAATATGTCGATAATTAATATCTCAGACCTGAGAAAAACCGGAGTAAAAAATTAATAATGTTCACAGTAGGTACCTATAACGAAGTTACTCTTACTGGGGATTTCATAAAAAACCTTATAAAACACTTCAGTGGCACTTCAAAGGCCTATAAGTTCCATTCGATATCTTTTACCAAATCCAATTGAATATAGGTTCTCGGTTTCCGCTTCTTGTCTTTTGAAGAGTCGATTCGGGATTTATTTGCTATTGTATATTTATACAGGGTGAGTCATATTGAACTTTCCGGTTTTGGAAGGACGTTGCACGAAGAAGGGAAGGAGTAGAAGGGTGGGGATGGTGTCATTAGACGCGCCATGACATGCAGTTTTAGTGTGAGCAATGGCTTGGTCGGGACAACATCGTGCGTTCGTAGTTGAAGAGTTTATTAAAAATGGCGGCTCCGTGATCACAACACAGCGTGCGTTCCGTTTACATTTTGCT
>JAEBDU010013000.1:84568-143372 GCA_016802625.1 Heliconius numata
AATATAATAAATTTTTTACCAAAAAAAAAAACAAACTTTCTCAATTTTCACCGGATTCCATAATCGGAACCTAACCAAACTTTCATCAAATTATCCTTGAAGTGTATCCTTTCAAATAAAAAAAGAATCATCAAAATCGGTTGGCGCGACATTGAGTTATTCGGCTATTAGTCGCGCACATGCCTAATGCAAATTTAAGACTTATGTGATTTTCTCATGGATACCATTGTCAGACATGGACCAAAAAAAAATGGGACCATTCGGGAAGCTATACCTTTCAAATAAAAAAAATTTTATCAAAATCGGTTCACCCAGTTAAAAGTTATGAGGTAACAAACATAAAAAAAAAAAATAAAAAAAACTCCTTTTCTTACAGAAGTCGGTTAAAAATAGAATCTTCGATATGATATTTAATATATTCACATTTCTTCTATATATAATGAATATTACAGGCTACGCACTATAAATTGTATATAGTAAACAAATTCACTCCCGATAAATAACTTTTTCCACCGTTTAATAAATATAAGCGGCACGACTGTGACTGTAAATATGGATAGTAAAATCACTTGCAGGTATTTCAATAATTTCTAGTAAGTGGGTGCTAAATTATAGAATATGGATTTTCGAGTATCAAATATTGTAAAACGAGTGTTGAGTGTCGTAAGTGTCCTGCTAGTAGAGATCCACAAATGAAAATTGAACCCACAACCATCGCGCTCCACAGAGATATGATGGTTTCATCATATATTTTAAAATATACGTAGTATTTAATTCTTCTTTCAGATACAAAGAACTAACGTTAACTGGCAATTCGAAACTCGTCGTCTACTCAGGTTTACAGCTTCATCGCTTAATATAGGCAATGCTGAATTTCGACCGTACCTGCCCAAGCATTTATGGCAGTGGCATTTGTGTCATATGTGAGTAATTTTTATTATAGAGTGGATAAAGCTAGTTAAATATTTTTTTTTACTTTATTTTTAATTATTATTATATAGGATCCACCGTAAAGAAATAAATAGTTTTCTTCAAATACCTTAAAAATACTATGTACATAAATACAGGCACTACCACAGTATGGAAGTTTTCGCGACATTCGATGTCTTAGATGAGTCTGGCAGACGTATCGCAGAAGGTCATAAAGCGTCGTTCTGTCTAGAAGATAATACTTGTTTACCTGGAGTCGAGAAAACGTATTCGTGCAAGAACTATGGAGATCAAGGTACGTACTATATTAATTTAAACACATATAAATTCATCGTAATGCTGCATAGCGAATGTCTATAAACGCAACGGTTGTGGATTCGTTTCCTACTCGAGGTATAGACTTTTCTCATTTCTTCGCTGATGCTGAAAAAGAAAGATCATCCCCCCGAAGAATAACCGTCGTCTATAGAGAATCATTTACCACACTTATATAATATTCATTTCGAACTCACAACCGTCGATGCAGTAATCTCGTTCACACTTAATTTCCTTTCTTATTTCTTTCTTTTCTTTAATTATGGTGAAAATTATTTGCAGGAGTTTCAGTAAACTGTTCAGATATTTACCAATACAATATTGACTGTCAGTGGGTCGATGTGACAGATGTTCCACCTGGAGATTATACTTTTAAAGTAAGTTTAGTATTAAGGCAGAGGGAACCTAGTGACGAGACATGGTGTATTAAGAAGCATAGCTCAACGCCACGTTTTGTCTAAAAAGAAGGGGAAATTAAAGTAGTAAAAGGGAAGTAGTTTAAATAAAATAATTTCTTCCAAAGCGTCCCCACTTCGCCACAAGTAAAGGTGTCCAATGCACGTAAAAATAAAAATTAATAAAGTAATCTTTTTCAACTCCGTTATAAAACAGTGCAAATTCTTTTCTAGCATCTTCATATTTTTAATAATCTTTTAGAAATCCCTTTGAGTGCTATTCAAAAATAAATTATATTTTGTTTTTTTTAATTATTTTTAAGCTTTACTTTTTCCTCTTAAAACTGAATTACTGAAAAATTACTTAATTAATTTCTTAACGAACAGATTATAATAAAATTTATTTTCAACCGTCCTTTGTATTCATAATGAAGTTGTATATTCAATACAAATGGAACCTAGGAGCGTCCAGCAGGAGAGAATAGAGACATTCTGTTTCCATTAAAACATTTCTGTCCCTCTAAAGTATTTTAATTATATATTTTCAGGTAGCCATAAACCCTCACGCTAGAGTGGCGGAACAGAGTTACCACAATAACGCTGCATCGTGTTTTCTCCGCCTTACGGAGAGCTACGCATTTGTATACGGCTGCAGTTTGCAAAGACCTTGAATTGTATATATATAAAAGTATAATATAAATAAAAGAATATCTCACAACGATTTTAATTTCATTTTTTAATTAATAATTCGAGATAGTTTTGTAAAAATATATATACTTGAGATATCTATTATTTCTTTGAGGAGTGTGTATGAGCTCCCCTATGAGAGAGATTTTTTAGAAATTCCCATGGAAATGGAGAAAGTGGAATGTTAGGTTTTGCAGCCCTAGTCCTAATATATATTTTTGCCATGTTGTTATTTTATACTGCGTATTGAGTGGTCTAGTAACCGAGAAGTAAAGAAATAATAAATTATATTATAATTTATTTTTTACTTTTTAGTTACCACTGGTTAGGTTTCTTGCACTAGATGTCACATTATTTTTCTAATTATTCTCGGCAAGTCTTTTCATTTGATACCTGTATTGCAGATGTGCATAAATAATAACTATTCCGCCATCTTAGATGTTCCGCCATATTGGATTTAGAAAAACATCACATTTTTCGAGTTACTCTCAACGAGCCATTTCAATAGATATCCATATTGTAGGAGTATACTAAAAATAACTATTCGGCTATCTTGGATGGTCCGCCATATTGGATTTAGAATGACGTTAGATGATTTTTCGAGTTGCTCTCAATGAGCCCTTTCATTTGATATCCATATTGCAGAATTGCAAAAATAATAACTATTCGTTCATCTTGGATGGTCCCCCATATTGGATTTAGAATGACGTCACACTATTTCCCAAGTTGCTCTCAAGAAGCCCTTTCATTTGATACCCATATTATAGAAGTGCATTAAATATAACTGTTCCGCCATCTTGGATGGTTCGCCTTATTAAATTTAGAATGACGTCACATCATTTTCCAAGTTGCTCTTAAGAAGCCCTTTTATTTGATACCCGTAAAATACAAGTGCATCAAAAATAACTATTCTGTTAATTTGGATGGTCCGCCATATTGGATTTAGAATGACGTTACACACCTTATCGTGCATTGTCATTCAAACCAAACATGTATACAAAATTTCAGCTCAATCGTACGAACATACCTTTCATTATATGAAAGCACAAAAAAGTTGAATAGTGTCAATTCTATTGGATTTCAAGTGATGTCACATTATTTTTCTAATTGTTCTCGGCAAGATCTTTCATTTGATATCCATATTGCAGAAGTGCATAAATAATAACTAGTCCGCCATCTTAGATGTTCCGCCATAATGGATTTAGCATAACGTCACATTATTTTTAGAGTTACGGTCAACGGCCCATTTCATTTAATATCTATATTATAGAAGTAGACCAAATAGATACTCGGCTATCTTCGATATTCGCCTTATGGGATTTAGAGTGACATCACATTATTTTTCGAGTAGCTCTCAACGAGCCCTTTCATTTGATACCCATATTGTAGAAGTACATTAAAAATAACTATTCTGCCATCTTGCACGGTCCGCCATATCAGATTTAGAATGACGTCACATATTTTATCGTGCATTGTCATCCAAAGTTAACGTGTAAACAAAATTTCAGCTCAATCGGTTGAAGATATCTACTTCAAAATTGAGCTCTAAGATTTCACCCGAACCCACATACATACATTGCAAGTTAAATAAAAGCTTTTAAAAATAATCCATTCCATTCGGTGGAAATGGAAGCCAAAGCCGTCGCGCTTACAGTCAGACGATAAGCTACTGCCTGTTGCGCCGTTGCGACACGCTCATAAATAAATAATGTAAAAAAATATTTAATATTATAAAATAAAAGACGTTTACTATAAAAGTAATTATATTTATTTTTTATAAATCTTATTCTAGAACATGACTATCATATATAATTTTGAGCAAACCTCGTTAAGAACATCCCTATAGTATAATATAAATTTGTATAATTATTGAAATTATTAGTACATTCACATTTTAAATAGTGATGTTTGGACATAATAATATTGTATAATATTTATACTCGTATATATTTTCTTTCGCTGTCTATTTGTTGTTATTGAGCAAGTCTTTTAAATGCCATTTTATTTTAAAAAAATATAGTAAATAATCGTAATTCTGCCTGTATATATAAATTTAAATGGAAAAATATAATATTAAATACCTATAGTAGAGAAATTTTCAAAATTTTACGAAAAAAAGGTTGAATCGTTTCTATAAAACAGTATTCACGCTTCACGCTTTATCCCGTATTTAGCGGATTATGTATTTTATTTCAAGGCACTTCATTCTCAGCTGCTCTCCGTCAGCCGCGTAGCTCAACGCCACGTTTCATTTTCTCAGTATTTTGTTTCTAGCATGTTATTTAACATTGTACAATAAATAAGTACTTTTCAACATATTCATATATAATTATTTATATGTAAATCTAAAGTAAAATGTTAAAATTATCTATCATTTCATAATTAGTATTTTTATTAGTTAACTTAAGTAATCTAAAAACTTAGACCAAAATGTGGAACGAAAATATAATAAAAGAAAAATACCCCATACTTAATACATTACGATTAAATATCACATTGTGAACCTAAACCTTTAAATATAACATCACATATTTGGGTAGCTCAAATTACTTGTACATATTAATACCTCGTGAATCAACTAATCCTAAATAATATTTAAAGTAAGATAGTGACACATCACTCTGTTCTTTTCTTCTTTAAGTACAAAAAAATTGGTTGCGAACTGTCTCAGATGATCAGTTTATAAGACTATATTATAAGGACTGTAAGTTTTCATCTGGCATCAGCTTTTATCTATAATATGTTAAAAGAAACATATTATATCCTTATTGTTCCTTATTAAAAAAAAACTTAATAAACTCTAAAACACACATACACACAAACAAACAAACACAAACAAATTAAATACACAAAAATACCTTATTTTACACAAAGTAAAACATCAACCTTTCTTAAACTTGATAAGTAAGATGCTAACAGTGAGGTACACTATGATCCACAATGATGTTGATATGAAGCCTGAGTAGACGGTCGGGACGGTGATGGTCCAGCCTCTCTGCAGCATCGAGCGAAGGGATTCAGTGGACTTCGTGAGAGGCAGTACGTAGCTTATCCATTGTAGTACTTTGTGCATGCCTGTTGAGGAATGATTTTTATGTAACAAAAACTAGTGAAATTTTGAGTGAAAACTGTTAGATACAAGAAATATTATAGAAAGTATTTATCCCTAAGGAAGAATTATGATTTCTGAGTAAATTAATTAATAAAATTATTATAGATCTAATTTTGATTAATTTACATACATATTATGTTTTCATCTAAAGCACTATAATATGTGTCATACAAAAATATATGTATTTTCTTATTTGAATTATCCTGTACTCTACCATCGTCAATTCAAAAGCAATAGAAAAAAAACCAATAACTAACCTTCAATAGGCCATATGATTCCACACAATAACATCATGGGCAAGAAAGATCCAAGAGCTAGGTAGGTCGCAGTTCTTTCCGTATCACATATGCAGGATACCACGAAACCTATAAACACAGGCATTTTTAAATATAGATTTAAATAAACATTATAATTTTATAAAAGTAGTGCAGTTTATAAGTATGCCAATAGGAATCGAACCCGCGTTCTTGAGAACGTTCAAATCTTTATACGTTTATATCTAGAGTGGAATAACACTAAGAAAATATAAAAAATATGATACGCTTATATACATAGATGTAGTCTATTACAAAATGGAAAAATTCTTAAAATATTTATTGTATTCAAATAAATATTATTTGCAAGAAAATCTTAATTTGACGCCAGTCGTGGCGCAGGGGCACATGTGTATTAAACGCGACAGGTTGTGGGTTCGATCCCCACTTGAGGAAATGAAAAATGATTTATTTTCATTTCTTCGCTGGTACCATGCTACCGTACGTCGTATATACACGTACAA
This sequence comes from Heliconius numata, assembly GCA_016802625.1. Classification (NCBI taxonomy): domain Eukaryota; kingdom Metazoa; phylum Arthropoda; class Insecta; order Lepidoptera; family Nymphalidae; genus Heliconius; species Heliconius numata. The sequence goes on from JAEBDU010013000.1 coordinate 90,786, forward strand.
CATAATGTTTCATTATAATTAAGAAAGGTAAGTATAGTACGAGTATTTTCACAGAGCAAAAATTTTTGCCGAATTTTCTAAAAATATTACGAAAGTACAGTTTTTTATATTAAAAAAATCATAAAGCGACGCTGCTGGTACGTTTGTATTTAAAAAAATGACAAACTAATTTAAAATTCTTTGTAATTTAAATTTTTCTTTGCTAACATTTTTTACTCGAAGTTATACAAATTTTTTTAGTCAAATTATATTTTGTATGAAGAATTAAAATAAGTATAAATAAATGTAAGTCAAAAGTGGAGAACGGAATATGTCACTAGGTTCGCGGCGTTAAGTTCCGCTACTCGACAAACAATATCTAGTGACACTAGATCTATTTGGTCCGCTAAAAAAAATCTCCTTTTGCCTTATATAAAACAAATGAAAACTAACATAAAAAGAGATTTTATTATAAAAGAAAAGTTGAATAAATGTATGCGGTTGTGTGTGTCTGATTCAGTCTCAGTAACTCTGGCTTTGTAAGAGATAATATTGAAATGAAAACCAAAAGAACTTTATAAAACAAAGTAAATTGTATTTACGTCTACTTTTTTACAACTATATTGTATATTTTTTACAACTATACGATAATACATATACTAGGATAGGTAGAGGGAAACTAGTGTTAAGACACTCTGATCTCCAATTTTTATAAATAAAAATTTGGGAGACCAGTCGTGGCGCAGAGGAACAAGCGTGTGTGACTGTAATGGGACCGATTATGGGTTTGATTCTCTCTCGAGGACCCAACAAACAGTTCAGCCAGTTACTTACCAAAAGTCATTCCACATAACCCATTAATGAGTGTTAACACCACCACCCACATCACAGGACCGGTGATCGTCAGGTCGAAGACGAGAAATCCAATGATGAGTACCGTAACAGTTTGTACTATCATCACAATCATTTGCACTAGCACATGGGCGAAGAGTATCTCTGTGCCTGTAAAAGAAATATATTAATGTAGGAAAAAACTGAAAAATCTGAACTGAAAAAAGAGGTTTAAAGATTTTGTTAAGATAATTTTCAAAATATATATATAATACAATTACGTCATTCTTGCATCAAATGCGCGATATATTTACAATATAATAAAATTTACCTGTGATCCCTGATACTAGAGAACGTTCTAAAATTCCTTCATTTCGTTCTGCCAACATGGCACCTGATGTTAGAGCGACGGCCAAGAAGAAGATGATCCTGTTGAAAATATTTAAAATATATTATTATAATACGAGCATCTATTTGATACATTACGCGTACACACACACACTTCTGGACATAGGCCTCCCCTATGGGGAGGCCTATGTCCAGAATAGGGGAGGCCTATGTCCAGAAGTGGATTTTGGAAAGTATTGATGGATGAATGGAAGGAAGGCATTCACACTATCGTGATAAGGTCGCTTTTGCGTACTATTCTATGTCTTTTGTTTTACTATTTAGTTATGTGTTTGTTTATGTATGCAATAAAGAGTTTATCTATCTATCTACCTATCGTTCTGGTCAAGTTTCAAACCAATCACGCAGAAAATAATATTTCTCATACAAGAATATGAGTATGTGAGTCCTTCCTAAATGTTAAAACACTCTGTTGCCCACGCACCGAAGCACGCACCCTATATCCGAAGAATTGCGTGTTGAGTGACGGCACTAACTATTATTAATTTCATGTGGTCCTAAAATAATAGTTTCGACACTAAAGTTTACAATAGTAAGCAGTTAAGATAAACCCACATTATTTATCTAAAGGAAACGTTCAGCCAAAGTTTATTGATGTGAAAGGATATTTCATAGTTATCTTTGTATACTTATTAGGTTAATTAAATTAGCAAAATCTAAATCGTAAAAGAACGAAAAAAGTATTTTTAGGGTTCCGTACCTCAAAAGGTAAAAACAGAACCCTTATAGGACTATAACTTTGTTGTGTGTCTATCCGTCTGTCAAATCCATTTTTCTCGATATATTTCTAAGTTAACGCAATCAAAAGATATGACCAGTTATTATACATATACATCGTTTTTACTGCATTTTGTATGGAATTCGTAATCAAGACCTATAGGTACTTCTCATTGACCTACAGTTATACAAATATGCAAAACTATAAGAATTAATTGTTATTTACTCACGTTAATATAACGCCGGGGCCGGCGAAGTCGGTGAAATTTGGGACCTTCAGACCGAAAATAGGGTTGTTGAACTGAAACAAGTATTTTTATAATGAAAATATATAATATATCTTTTTATATGTATCTACGTAAAATTCCATAAAAAATATTCAAATTATTTTACCAAGAAGAATGAGAAGAATGGAGTGACATATCGATACTTTTTCTGTCACCAAATTAACAAATACAATATCAAAATTTAGACTGTTTAAAATTATTATAATAAAATTACATATATTTGTATTATGTCTATATAAGAGCAAATTATTTGTCTTTTCTCACATAATCGAGACACTTAAGGTGGCATAGCTTAGGCGAAAATTTTCTTTAAAGCACTTTGAAAGTCTTGTACTAAACACTTACTACAGTTTCGTAAAACTTTTATTACTTTAACCATTCTCATTAGTGCTTATTGTAATTGAAAGTGAAACAATATAAGCTCAAGATCAAGGTAACATTTGAAATTATTTTTTATTAATATTATAATAGACATCTAAATAAATCTTTGATTTCTTGAAATCGAGTGTCCTTTTTACAAGAATTAAGTTTGAAATAAATAAAACTTTAATCTCTTTGCGTAAACATTTTTTTTAACTTTCCGTAAATGACAGGGTAGGGTACCCAATTTTCAACGCATTGCGTTTTAAATAGTGAAACCGCGCTTTGTCTTCTTTCCGGAGCGAGAAAATGAAAATAATTCATTCCCCAGACTGGGAATCGAACCAACAACTGTCACGCTTACAGTCAGACGCTGTGCCACAGCCATATTAATTTGTTTAATAATTCTACATTAATTTATCAAATAAATTACTATGTCGTAAATAGAAAAATGGAGAACGAAGTGCCTAAACACTAGGTTCTGAGGACTGATTATCATACTTACATTGACAGGCACTGACATTAACCTCCTAGGCAGTTCACACACTTCGCTAAGATTTTCTATTGCGTCCATCAAAGACTCTTGGATATCTCTGTTCAACATCCACTCCATTTGTTTATCTGATGAAGAAAAAAAATGTTATGGACTAAAGAATTTGATATTTTTATAAAAAGACTTAATTCGTAATTTATACAAATGTTTTTTTTGAAATAGATATCTTTCTTTCCCACAAAATTGTGAAAATATACATTACATCTATACATAAATAGAATTGTAATATATCATAGATATTGTAGTTTCAATCGATAGAGTAGTATTTAGATTCTAGGTAAATATAACATTTGCCATCTAAGCACAACTAAGATATAATATCAAGGATATCTATGTGCTATGGGCTATCATTGAGATTTTACGTATTGAATGCAATTTCTTGTAGGTAGTGGCGAACGGAGTGGCTTAACACTAGGTTCCCGCTGCCTATCCAGGTATTCGGAAAAAAGAGTACACTACACGACCCCAAAAAACTGACTTTATTGATTAAATACAAAATGTATCACACTTTATAATGCAAATTCAACAGATTTCCAAATAAAGTGTAATAAGTGATTCCGCTACGGAAGTGAGAATATAATTTTCTGTAAAAAAACCAACAAAGGGAGGTTTCAACGAGATTACTAAAAGGCAATTTCGAGGCATTAACGACATACCGTTGATCCTTTTATCAAAAACCTGTGGGTATGTGATGGTCGTGGAAGGCTCATTTCAGAAGTAAGCCCTATCTGATTGCGGCTAATGTATATTGATTGTACTTAAGAGTTATCTTTATATACAATCTCGCATAAAAGAATGCCCAATATCAACCATTCCTTTCTCTTCTTTTCTCAATTTTTTTTGATTGTAGAACTTCAATATTTTCTGTATGTTTTTTGTAGTGGGGTCTATATAAGTACGTATGGAAGTAATCATGTAATCAGAGCGGTTGAACAGTTTCCAAAAGATGCAGGTTCGAGTCTCGTTTATTTTTTATACCTTTTTTCTAAAAATATTTATTTAAGTATCTTACTAAAATAGAAACATTTTAATTTCATTACCCAAGCATTCTCTTTTTTATCAACCAAAACAAAACAAATATAAATAACGTAACACATAATTATATGTGTAAAAATTCCTTTCTTAGTGCTTCTTTGTTACTCACATTCCTAAGCTTCTGACGTCTCTCAGTCACTTTCTATACATTTTTTACCATTTTTTATCTTTTTTTCACTTTCACGCTGTATTCTGCGAGTAGCAAGGACCGAGGGATGTTAAGACACTCCGCTCCCTACTTGGTGGAACACATCGCCGCGCTTTTCCTCGACACCAGAGCGAAGAAATGAAAATATTAAATACTTATTTCATTTCCTCGAGTGGAAATCGAACCCACAATTTGTCGCGTTTATAGTCGAACACTCGAGCCCCTGAACAGCAACTGGCCTCATCTATACATTTTAATTATCAATAATCAACAAAGGATATTCTCTATCAAAACGCCTAAATATACGTTCGGCCATTATTTTTTTACTTAATCTAACTTTATCAATAAAATTCGAGCCACATTTGACAAGGGAACCTTAAAACATTTCATACTGGCGCAGGAAGTGAACGGAAGTAGTTAATTTACATACAAATTGAATGAAACTTTTTGATAGGCCTGCTCTTATCTTATCTATAAACATTAGGTTACATTTTGCGTGACGGATTGCATTTCCTTTCGGAGCTTACAAGCCATACAAAGCCTAAAATTGGTGTTTAATGTTGTCAAGTAGGTACCTGGATACCTAGTGTTAAGACACTCCTCTCCTATTACAATCTTTCCGTTCCCCACTTTTTACGGAAAGTGATTACTTTTTTAAATATTTTGAATAATTTGAATTACGCCACTCAATACACTCAATAATTATATTATCTTAACACTAGGTTCCCAGGTTCCTTCTAGCTACCTTATGTTATGTGCGGGATACAACGTGAAACTAAACAAATGTACCTTAAGACTAAAACAAAAATAATCTTACCAGTATCATCCAAATGGACTTCAATTTGAGAGCTAAAGATAGTATCGTTATCAGTATGTCTCGGATCACGCATTCTTTCTTGTAAAGACGTTGAGAAGTTAGCAGGGAACACCAGTACTGTTCTCACTTTGCCCCTCACCGCTTCTTCCATGGCGATCTCTTTGGATGGATAAGATATCTAAAAAGATATGATATATATTTAGTTAGTATTAAGCCATATTTATTATTTAAATATATAATTTTTTCATTTAAATTTCGTGCATGCAAAAAGTATTTCTGTGCTTAGCCATTTCGAATGTTTTCAAAAATGGCAGAAAAGAAAAATAAACAAATATTACTATCACTGCAGGATTTCCCAAAATTCCCCAGGGAAAGGGAAATAACGAGATTTTACCTTTAATAATCCACGTATATAGAGTTGTGAGCTACAATCTATCTAGAATAAATTAAAGTCGAATATCTTTTCTCTAACTAACTCTATCGTATCAAGTTAAACTGACAGATCAAAAGCATCCGCTTGAAGCATTTCCAACATATCTCATATATAATCTTAGAGAGATGTCAACGGACGAGTATTTCTCGTACGACGACCCTGTTGTGTGTGTGGCATATAAATATGTGGTTTTTCTATCTGAAAAACCATTTTCAAGAGATTCGGAAAATTCTATTTCCATAGGTTTTTATTCTGATGTCTATATCTTTATATTATATTTGATAAATGTTATTAAGAGTTTGGATGTGACTTGAATGAATTTAATTCTTTTTATATTACTTTTTGTATTATATTAGCGTCAATATAGGACACAAAGCGTAATAACGTAATGGAAACACATCGTAAAGTATATCGCATTAGATTATATACTTGCAAAGATAAACGATAATAAACTATCCTAAATTTAATTCAAATCTTTATTGTTTTTCATTTCAATTGACTTCATTTCCTCGATCTGGTTAATTTACGGCGTTGAGTTCCGCCACTTAACATTAAAATCTAATAAGTGGTAACGTCTAATAAATAAGCGAAACCTTAAGTGAGTGCTGCCACTCAAAGTACGAGAGATGTGTGAGACCAAAAATAATGAAATTCGAAATTATACAAATTAGAACAATAATTAATTATATCAACTTTGTTAACAAACGACAGCTGTGAATTTAAGGGAGACCAGTAAATGATACACGAACTCGAGGAAAATTAGACAAGAACAATTGTTTGACTAATATGAAATATAACTGTTTGTTTAATAATTAATTTTGGAGGGTATTTTAAAGTTAACTAATACAAACTTATACATATGTACATACATGTAAATATGTAGAAGCACTTTTTTTTCTTACATCTTAGATTTTATAAGAAAAGAGAAGATAAGACAAGATCGATTCTTTTTCTAATACAATAGGTGATTCTAAGATTGTTTGCCAAGTTTGTTCCAAATCTTTAAAGAAAAGGGTCTTATCAAATACAAGACGAAATGTAAGTTCTCAATTAATTTTCAGTTTTACGCGAACGTGGTGTTCAGACAATCCGATCCCGATTTTTGGACTGAATTAAGGACTACGTGTTGAGTGACGGAACTCTACGCCGCACGTTATTTTGACAGAATGGGGAAATGAAAATAATTATTTACTTCAAATGTTTACTAAACTTACGAGTACAAGCATGACATATAGGTAAATGACATACACCACTGAAAACACTAATCGCATAAAAGTAATTTCTTCCTAAAATGAATATTGAACTGTATATATGCCAACTCTACTACAAAATATTTACCGATAATAAAGAAAATAATTAAAGAATAATTTGTTGAAACGTTGCTAATTTAATATTCCTCACGTTCATTATCTGTCGCCAAGGATTGCGTTCACAATTAAATCTTTACGACTTCCGCGGGTATGAATTATTAAACTGTTTTCACGATCCTAATTATGTTAGCGGATTTCCGAATTGTTGGCTAATTTTCAGTATACAATTTGGTTTGTTATACTGGGACATTGTTAATTACAATTTAATTGTTTCTTTGTTATAATTTCACGATCAATTTTATATTATATCTTAAAAATGCTAATTAACGAAGCGGTAGTTTATTTGTTCACTCGGAATAAAAGTGAAGCCACGCTCGCGCATGTTTTGATAAGAACTTACCAAATTATGCTGCCGTTGTGACAAGAAATCCAGATATCGACAACTAAATCTTGTTAAATTCCATTCCCATGTTTGACGATCTTGAGGACAGCTTCTATCGTAATCACAAAGGACTTTAGTATTGTTGGCTCCGACTTCATGATTGACGATCCCTATAGGAAGACTGTTGGGGTAGTGGCCGATGGCGAGACAGAAGAGAATCATTTGGGATAGTGGTAAGCCGATGATGAATGATAGTAAACTGTAAAAGAAAGATATAATAGAATTTTTAGATTGTTATTACTTCGAAAATAAAAAATGTTAAATATATTTAAATTTATATTTATATATAGTTTTATATTTATATTTATATATAGTTTTTACCAAAGTAAGGACTTTTGGCAAATAATGATTTTTTAAGTAAGACTATCCTCGATATAATGTTAAAATTTATTTACGTACCCATAATTCCTAAATAAACTCCAGAAATTCTTCCAAACCAAGGCCTCCATATGATGAAGCTGCATAGGTTTTATTCTTTGCAACAGTCCACTTGGAGGTTTCTCTTCTGGCGGTAAAGCTTCTACTACATTAGATTCTACAACAATACCCCGACCTTTACTGCTCATAGAGACATTGTCTCCGAATTCTCCTGAAATTTCGCCTATTTCGTCTTCTACTTCTACTGATGTTGGATCCTAAATCACAAAATAATTCATAAGTATGACTGTATCTTGCCGGTTAAAGAGATTTTATTCATTTTTTTAAATGTGCCATTAAAATAACTTTTTTGTATAATCTATTGGTTGTTTCACGGGATTTTTCGGTTAATAGAAAAAATAAAATTACCATTTCGTTAATGCTCTTAGAATTTGAATAATGCTCTTAAGCATATTTCCATTTTAAATCAGTTTCTCAACATGTGAATTTTGGCAGTCGTCTCAGAGATTTAGCGACCTTTTGGTATAGAAAAACTTTTTGGTAGATGACATGAAGGTTACGTTTTATATTTGGCCTTGTTAAATTTTTAATAAACAAAATATATTTTTTCATGTAGTGAAAATGTTTGTGTTAACGTGACAGTAATGGATTTGGTCCACACTTGGTGTAATGTTTTTTTTTTCAGCTTCGAGCTTTATCTTACATAGCATATAAAGAGAATTTAAGTCATTCACCGGAAATAAAATTGAATACAGCTTTAATTTTTACAGTGAAACCTCGGTAATGATTATATTTAAAAAAATCTGTCTTTGTAAAGCATTGCTTAAAACCGGCAAGAAATAGAAAAATAACCGTTTTATATTTCACCATTCTACGAAGAACTACAAAGTCAGTTTAACACTAAAACTTACAGGTATTGAAGGAATTTCCACACGTTCAACAACATCAGCGAGGATACTTGATCGACGTCGTTTCCCCATGTTTTGGAGAACAGACAGTTTTAGGAAGACATCTTCGAGGCTCTCCGCGTTGTACCTCGTTATCAGCTCGGTTGGTGACTCCTCAGCTAGGAACCTGCCTCCACGCATGAGACCAATCTGGAAAAAATGGATATATGTATATATACATAAATACTTATATTGAGGTCGTCGTGGCGTAAGACCACAAGCGTGCGTATACGCAAGGGTTATGGGTTCGATTCGTGAATCTATCTGAAGAACTGCTGGTTTTAATTGAAAAAGAAAAGTGTGAATTTTCTTCTGATAAGGCCTGATGTGTCTTTACTTAACGTCACGTCATGCGGATGCGCTAACCTGTGCAACCTGCGCTCCTTTTAATTAATATTGTTAATAATTATAGCCAACTAAGCTGTAGGTTCACACCCTAAAGCAGTATAACTTGGTTTAACTTTTAAAATATTCCAAAATAATGAGTAATAAATAGCCTTATCCAAGGCAAATGAGTGAAATGTAATATTTCATAAAAACTCAAAAAAAAATTATTATTCATTGTCAAACTTGAAGCATAAATCTCAGTATAAATAAAGGTAAGGATTTAAAAAAGTATTATTAAACAATAATTTATGTTGCGTATAAAAATTGAAACTGGAATTAGCTACAAGCGAATAATGATTTACGATGCCTTTGCTTTATTAGAAAATATTTGAAGGTGAAACATGTTTATACATTTTGTTTTTCTCATTTATTAATTAGAATGATAGGCAAACGGGAAAGATAGTGTTAAGACACTCCGTTTCCCACTATCTGCTCAATCCCAAAGGCATTGCGTGTTGAGTGGTGGAATTTAGCGCCATACTTTGTTGAGCTACAAGAGGAAATTCAGATAAGTCAATCTACCCAGTGTAAATCGAACCCACATCCGTCGCCTTTTTAATATTTAAAAAACAAAATATATAAACTTAAAACTTTATTATTATAAAACAGAAATATAACTGCATGTAATATTAGTTAATCAGTGAACTGTTTCTAATAACTGTCTCTCAGCGTCCGTTTAGTTTACTAATTGATAATCATGTATACTGACTGTTCCTTAGGGATTTCAATATTACAGATGTACTGTACATTAGACCTGGTTTTATGTTTGACCTGGATCAAAGGTAGATCTAGCCTACAAAAAAGAAGTGAGCGTTTACTTCGATTGGTCAAGTTCGAGTCGGGGTATTGTCCTTATAATCAATTGTCGCTTTCTCGTAATTAAAGTATTAATACTATCATATTATTGCACTCTTAGGGAAAAAAAATACTTATTTCGAGTACCTACAATATATATAAATTCTATGTGTATATTTAAATAAATACTAAGAATAATGATATATAGACACTGTATCTATAGTGAATTTAACTTTATATAATATAGCCCAAAGCCTTCCTCAATAAATGGACTATCTATATTTGAATAGTTTTTCTACTCCAACCAGCTAAGTGTTCAAACGAACAAATTCATTAGCTATATAATACTAAACTAATATTGTAAAACCATTTTATGCTAAGATGAACTTAACGAAAAACTTCATTATATGAGATAATGGAATTGAAACATTTCCCAGCGGTATTCGAAGCTACGACCGTCGCATATACAATTAGACATAATAAGGCAAAATACTTACAATATTAGCTTGTTTCGTTTCGTCGATATAATGTGTTGTGATGATAACTGTTGTTCTTCCGCCTTTACTAATATCCACTAAGTGATCCCATATGCTGAAAATTATATAACATTTTATTAAATAAAAAAGGTAAAAAAAGCTTTACGATTTCGGTGTAAAGATAGTCTTATCATTGCAGGTTTTCTATTCCAGTCAAGCCTCATTATTGACAAAGATGAAAGGAGCAAATTATTTTAAAATATACTCTTAATAATAAACTGTTTAGGGTAGGCATAGGGAACCTAGTGATAAGACACTCCGTTCCGAACAGTACAAGAAATTGATTTTATTTTTTCTATTACTAGCCGACTTTTTTTAAAGAGGAGTAGGTTTTATATTCGTGAACTATATAGAGATTAGTTTTTAAAAATAACGGGTTTTAAACAATAAATAGATATATAATAACTATCAATAATTTCACTTATCATTTTAAAATTTTCTTTATTTTAAAGTAATTAAATATTATTTTATAGAATTTAATTTTGATTAACATTTATACGTAAAAGTATAGCTTTGAAGTTGAGTTCAAAAACTATATGTTTTTAAGGCAAACATAGTTGTGGGCGGTAAGTAGTATTCGTATTTTTTTAATATTTTATTACCAAAATTAACTTATTATTACGCTAACAAGATTTTAACTTTGAGTTCAACTTCCTTGAACTCGACTTGAACTTGTGTAAATAAAAAAGTAAATTTGAATTTTGAATAAATAATTATCATAATATTTTTCCTGATTTTTTCTACAGATAAATGTTTCCTTCAAACCTGTTGTCGATAACAACGTTAATTAAACATTTTGTAATTATTAATCTAACTAGCGGGCGCGCGCAGCTTCGCTTGCGTATTTAGGGGTGAATTCTAATATACCATGAAACATGTGTTCAATTAAATACTTTTAATAGTCTGAATTTCAAATTTTATAAAAATTGGTCCCGATTTAAAAAAAAACTATACATACTTTCAACCCCTTATTTGCACCCTTAGGGGAAGAATTCTAGAAAACCATAAAACATGTGTTCAATTAAATACTTTTAAGAGTCTGAATTTCAAATTTTATAAGAATCGGTGCCGATTTAATTTTTTTTCCATACAAACTTTCAACTCCCGATTTGCACCCTTAGAGGGAGAATTCTTGAAAACGATGAAACACGTATTCAATGAAATACTTTTAAAAATCTAAATTTCAAATTTTATAAGAATCGGTGCCCATTTAAATTTTTTTCCATACAAACTTTCAACCCCTATATCACCCCTTTAGGGTTAAAATTTTTCAAAATCCCTTCTTAGTGGATGTCCAGATTACAAAAGTAAACATCTGTCCAAATTCCACGTTTCTACGCACAGCGGTTACGGCTCTGCGTGCGTCTTACCTCAGTCAGTGAGGACAAGTCCTTTTATATATATAGATAATGTTTTTTTAAGCTGACTAACATGACGGCCGAGGGTTCAATTCCCATTAGGGGGGAAATGTATTATTTTCAATTCCTCGTTTTGGTAAAAAGACAAAAAACGTTGAAATCCACTATGCTTTACAACCTAGCGCTTTATATCTTAAGATTATTTTCTGTCTTGAGATTATTCAGCTTCACGCTGTATCCCGCACACAGCTGAGTAGACAGAGGGAACCTAGTGTTAAGACACTCCGTTCCCCACTTTCCCCCGTATTCTGGAGGTATTGCGTGTTGAGTAGCGGAACTCAAAGCCGCTCTTTGCCTCAACACCAGAGCGAAGAAATGAAAATATATATGTAAATAAATATTTCACTTCTTTGAGTGGTGATCGAACCCACAACCGTCGCGTTATAATCACACCCTTGTGCCGATGCGCCACAACGGCATTACAGACGGACGGATTATTTAAAATTATCCTTAAAAATTATAGGTACATTTTAAATATAAAATAAGCATAATAATGCTATACAGTAATAAACGATTGAAAACCAACAATTAACCGCCATAAGTTGAAATTAGACGCTAAACCACTATGCAGGAAATATGTTATTTTACTCAATTTCAATTAATTCTAATAATTTACTAAGAAATAGTTTTCCGCTCACGGGTCCATTTGCTTGAACTATACTGTGCGCAATGTGAGGAACGGAAGTGTCTTAACGGGAACGGAGTATTCCCTAACCCCTCAGGTTCCCTCTGCCTACCCTGCTATTTTTGAGATACAGCGTGAAGTTTAAAAAAAAAATCCATGAGTGGAAATAGAACTCACAATCACATCATACACGTATATATCTAGAACCTTCTCTACTACGCTTTGGTAGAGTAATATGTAGCTTAAAACCTATAATCTTTATCGGATTGTTTGAGGTTCCCGCTGATAGGATTTCGGCTTAAGTAAGATTCACTTTGATTTTATCGCTCTTGTTTTGGTTTCTTTTGTTTTATGTTTTAGGTTGAGAAAAGAAATGTTATTAGATACACAGCGGCACAGTATCTGTGTGTGAATACAACAGTTGCGGGTTTAATTATTTTAATATTCTCGCTCAGGTGACGGAGAGTTGGGACCGTAGTGTCTTAGCACTAAATCCTCTCTGCTTACCCTGCCATATGTGCCATATTGCGTGAAAAATGTAATAATAATAATAAAAAGGAACATAAAGTTTAAAAGCATTTGTATTTTAAGTCAATAACTAAGATTCTAAGCCACAAATAAGTATAAAAAAACAAAATTATAAGAAAAATAAAGAATCTAATTAATATAAAAAACAATTAAATATTTACCTCTGTCGTAGTACTGGATCCACTCCAACAGTAGGTTCATCCAGGATAAGTAACTCGGGATCGTGTAATAACGCAGCCGCTAAAGACACTCTACGTTGCTGACCACCAGAGAGATTTTTGACTTGTCTGTGAAAAATTATATATAAAGTAATATTAAATTCATAATTAAAAACTTATTTTTTAAATACCTTCACGCTGTATCCCGCAATTAATTGGCAAAATACTCTGTTTTCGGTTTTTCTCTCGAATTCGAGACATATTTTATAATTTGTAGAGTTGCCTAATGTGCATTATGCATTTTTTAATTGAAATTGAAAACATCTATAATATACCTACACATTTTGTAGGAAATTAAGTCATATTTAAATATCCTACTAGTTTATAATAACTTTAGCAAGATTTCTTTTGGCAGGGCAGAGAGAACCTAGTGAAGAGACTCTATTTTTCTTCCAATTTTCGACAGAACAGAACCCAACGCCAAGCTTTGCTTGTTAGCAAAGCAAAGAAATGAAAATAATTAATTCCTCTGAGTAGAAATCGAACCCATAACCGTCGCGTTTACAGTCAGTCAGGTAACAGTCAGTAAGATGCTTATTTTTAAACACTTTATAAAGTAATGCCATGTTTTTAAATAGCAATTATATACATCCTTGACTCTGCTATGACACTGTTATTTTGTAATTATATCTAAACTCATTGAACAATATAAAAATGGATGTTTATTACGACGGCTTGTAACAAAAAAATATATTCTTAGTATCTCTAACTATTGAATTCAATTGTCTGTATTTGTAGGGGAATGTGAATCAAATCTTAACACTAGGTACCCGAGTTCCCTCTCCCATTCTGCTATGTATGGGATACAAAAATACCTTATTTTCCATTATGATAAGACAAAAAGTAGCAGAAGAGTTCAAGTGAAGAATGTAATGTCTTAAAATACTATTGAATTCCGACCCTGATAAACATGGAAGATGCGTGAAACTAGGAAACTTTAGTCCTTATTCTAGTGTTTATCCTTAAAAACAAAAATATACAAATTTATAATGCTTACTTACCTTGTAGGATTGGGTAATTGTAGCAGGGATATTAAAAAGTCGACTTTCTCGTCCACTTCTTTAGTCGTCATGCCCGCGATCCATCCGAAGTAAATCATTGTCTCTCGTATAGAAAACTCTCCGAAGAGCGCGATTTCCTAAAAAGAAAGAAATATTAAAATTCAGCATGCAATTCTTATGTAGATCATGAGATCAAAAACAAGAAATCTTACACAAAATATTACCTACAAGTTAACTACAGTTATGTCTAGATTTTTGAAATAATTATTTTAAAAAAAATATATTATATAGTTTTAAAAAAACTAAAAAACATGCATTTCTACACCAAATTATATAAGTGCTATAAAATGTGCTTAGAGCTATAAATTGCATGAGCCTAATCACGAACGGGTTATTAGTAACCTCTGAGGAGTTCCAATATCCTGAATATCACCAGGCCATCATCACACCAGCTCATTGATACCATAATATTGTATTACCCCCCAAGTTATGAGTAACTGTTAACTTCATGATGGTACAATTATTACAAATAGTTCAAAATGGTTTGATACAGCTCGACCTAATAAAACCGTGTTAAAAACACACACATCATGCCTATATATAGAAATGCGGGATAAAAAAATATAAATAGATATGCGGGATAGAGCGTGAATGTTAAAATAAATAAGTTATTACAAACTAAAATGATAAATTTACTTTACGATACCAATACAAATCACTAACGCAATATAAATCAATGGCAACAATAAACAATAGTTGTTGGACAAACACCTGAACCATTAATCTTCATTCCGCGTATTTCCATAATATTTGTGTTGTAATTAGATGAATCAGTTATTACAACTGATATATAAAATAAAATGTATAGGAATTTTCCTTATAGTTTGCGTAGAGTATAGAGATTATTATTTTTTTTAAATCAGGAATTAATACTTTTTTTTACGTAGGTACAGGATCCTGGAAACCTAGTATTAAGATATTCTGTTCCCAATAAGACACTTCCATTCCACTGAATTCTAGAGGTATCGTGTTGAGTGATGGAACTCAACGCTGCCCTTTGCCTTGTTATCAGAGCGAGGAAATGAAAATATTAAATATTTAATTTCCTCGAGTGGGAATCGAACTCTCAACCTGTCGTGCTTACAGTCACTGTCATACACAATTCTTAGCCTTATTTTCATTTGCCTAATTAGGAAAAATCACAGGGATCAGCTTGTTATAAACATAAATGATAACCTAAGCGGAAATCGAACCAACTACCATAATTTATAGTCATACATTATCCAATTTCGCAATAATGGCGATAATTATATACCTATAGTCTGTATATATATATGTACGAGTATGTCTGCATATACGTACTTAACGTGTGAAGTAATAACCCTGAGTTTTTGCTGTACCAATACAAAATGTTAAGAAACAACAATACATAATGTATAATTAACTTTTTCACCTTTGATGCCGTATTAGTCTTCTTAATGCAATACCTACTTGTTTTTACATTAAGTCGTAACGTAAATATATTTTAGGGTTCCTTACCTCACCTTTTAAGAAAAAACGGTACCCTTATAGAATCTCAGTCTACGTTCCCTTAGAGCACGAAAAAATAAGTTTTAAAAAATTAAGTCAATATAATTAAATTCGCTGGTGCTTAAACAAAACCTGTAGGGTATCTCCCTTAGACCTACAATTATGAAATGTAGCAAGAAATGAAAACGTACAATACAAGCAAAGGAAAAAAGCGAGTAGCGAAACTCGGGAACTCGGGAATACGGGAAATTAATATAATTACTTCCACTAAATGAGACTTGAACCAACAATCATCACGTGAACGCTAACCCACTGCGCCTAATTGGTAATTACAACCATTTTTTTCTGATGACACTGACGGACAATGAAAGACGAACTAGGAAAATCCAATGTTAACTCATAATCTATTTAATATGAAAATAACGTGAACGGGTGATACATTACCATAATTTACCTCTTTTCTCGAAACGGTGGTTTTTTGCATTATCATTGTCGTTTAGCATTTTATATGGGAATAGTTATTACGTGCGAATTCGCCGCAGTTGTGTATGATACATAAGAAATTCTAAATGGACATGGGCGTAGGATTGGGGGTCGGATAGACCGTGCCCAGCCCAAAAGTTTTAGTAAAAAAATGTACCCTGAAATATTTTTAAAAAAATCTTTACTTTAACAAATGTATTTAAAGCTCAAGCCTAGGCCTTTAAATATCTCTAGATACACCCATGTAGTCATGAAACCAGTAATTTCTAATAAATACTTTAGGAACGTAAACTTGTTTATTACTCTATTTTTGACTATGTGACATAATTAGTACATACCTGTAGCTTAATTGACGAGAATGCTGGGTGCAGATTCAAATCCGGCTACGTGTGTTCTTTTTTATATGAAAGTATTTTTCGTTATATTAAGAATTTTAAACAGCAGTGGAACAGCGTTTGACTGTAAATGCGATGGTTAGAGGTTCGATTCCAACACAGAGTAATATTTTAATTATTTTTATCTCTCAACGCTGGTAAGATAAAATAAGACATTGAGAAGAAGAGAAATATTAAAGTAACAAATAGGAATCTAAAATCTTATTACATTCCCTTAAACTTTTTTAAATGTAAATTCAAATAATTTAATACCAAAAAATAACTACACTTGTAAATGATATCATAGGTACATAAAAACTTTTTGGCAAAAAGCTATTTGACGATGCAAACAATAACCGGTTAAATACAAAAGACTTAGCGAAGTATTAAAATATAATTAATTTGTATTTTTATAAAAAATCAATGGAAAACTTCACGGCTATGTGGGTTCACATCCGGTTTGAGGTAATTAATATATTGACTAGAATAGTGTTGGTGTTGATAGTGATTAGGTACCTATTCTTCGTTTAGAGTGGCGCTTCTTTGGTAACCATTTACGCTGTATCCCGCACATAGCGGAAGGCGACGGAACCTGGGAACTTAGAACACTTCATTCCCATTTCTTAAATCTTCTACTAAACCAGTATAATAATCAGTAAAATATAATATATATTTAATAGAGCTTTTAGAGTAAATTGCCATCATTAGGCCATGACTGATACGACCCGTAATTCATGTTTTTTGTTGAAATCCAACTAACTTGTAGTTAATTTATCTTGACTTTACTTCAATATCTTATAGTTAATTTATCTTAGAGATAAAAAAAATAATAATACAGTGCCATCTATCTATACATAACTCATTCTAAGTGGATCTTAATATTAATAAAGTTGTCTTTGCAAGAAAGATTAATATAAATTTTATAAATATTTCAAAAAGCGACAACGGAAACTCTTAACAATTAGCTACCTTCATTTTATATATCGAGTAGAAAAAGTAAAAGATTCATGATCATCATCATCACCAGCAGCACAGTATGTGACTGTAATCGCGGCGGCTTTGGGTTCGATTACCACTCCAGGAATTTCATTATTTTCTCTATATAGTCAAAGCGCGTCGTTAACTCCATGATAAAATGTGCAAGCACCGATAAATAAGCAGAGAGTGGAGAACGGAGTGTTTCAACACTAGATATAGAGTAAAATTTTTAAAAAATCATCATAAAACATAAATTAATTTTTAACAAAAAGAAAAACCGACTTCTAACAACGAACTAAAAAGTGAAAAATAATTATACAAAGATTTTATAATTTTGAAGTCGGTGCCAAGTAAAACAAATAGGCTTAGTAATTAGATATTGTAGTAAGGGTGTTGTAGCATTAGTTTGACACCGACTTCACAATTATAAAATCTTTGTATAATTATTTTTCACTTTTTAGTTCGTTGTTAGAAGTCGGTTTTTCTTTTTGTTAAAAATTAATTTATTTTATGATTTTTAGTGATGGGTACATCTTAAAATGATGCTTCTTGAACGAGTGGTGATGGTGGTGGTAGTGGTTGTGATTGTTCTATGTAAAACTTCATTTAATTAGCTATTATTTTTGTGCAAAGTTACATTTTGGTATATTGACAAGAACATACATAAAAAGTATTCGGGCGAATTGGGAATCTCCCTTCTTTGAAGTTGGTTGAAAATGAGATCATCCTCTTTTTTGAGGTTGGTTGAAAAGAAATGCAACCATCAGAAATCTCACTTCTGACATCAATTTAAAAAGTTTTTGCTTGTAACTATTACAGTATAATCAATTTTTTACCAAAAAAAACAAACTTTCTCAATTTTCTCCGTATCCCATAACCGGAACCTAACCAAACTTTCACCAAATTATCCTTGAAGTGTATCCTTTCTAATAAAAAAAGAATCATCAAAATCGGTTGGCGCTACATTGAGTTAATCGGCTATTAGTCGCGCACATGCCTAATGCAAATTTAAGACTTATGTGATTTTCTCATGGATACCATTATCAGACATGGACCAAAAAAAAATGGGACCATTCGGGAAGCTATACCTTTCAAATAAAAAAAAAAATATCAAAATCGCTTCACCCAGTTAAAAGTTATGAGGTAACAAACATAAAAAAAAAATAAAAATTAAAAAAAAAAAATACAGTCGAATTGATAACCTCCTTTTCTTACAGAAGTCGGTTAATAAACAAATCCGCGTATAAAAGTAAAGTAACCTAGCCACATAACCTTCATGTATTAGATTACTCGTCACCCGCTTTGAAGCCTCAGTATGCTATTAAGTATTACAGTATCGGTGTACCTGTATGTGACATTGACATATTTATGATGGATCAGTGAACTGGATACCATTTACTTGGTTGAGAATTATTTAGAAGGAAAGATAGTTGAATTGTAGAAGAAGAAATTTATTAAAATATTAAAATTATTTTTGTAAAATAGGTATATTAGCGAAACGACAACGTTTCGAAGCGGCAACCTTCGAAAACTTTAATATTTTAATGAAAGGCAAGCTAAACGAGTATGAGGCGAAGTAAGTTTTTGCTTAGACAGCTAGAGAACTCTATTTGGGTGTCACTATTTTATTTATAAAAAAGCAGTGTTTGTAGATTATTAAAAAATATTATTTTTTCAATTTCTTTAGATACCATCTATCATCAACGTAATCTCTAATCAATGCCTGAATAATGGAGAACACATGGACTAATCCCAATTTTTTTACAAAATCTAAAAGTTTTACTAAATACAAATTTATACTTTTATAAAATTGCATGTTAAGTGGCGGATCTCAACGCCGCATTTTGTCATGTTATCAGGGCGAGGTAATGTACATAACCAATTCCTTCGTACGGGAAATTGAATCGAACGTACAACCACCGCGCTTACAGACAAACGCTGTGCCATAACGACTTCATATAAATAATGATGAGTAATGATTGATAATAAAAAAAGTCACAAAAAAAACAATGATTCTAAGTAATTACAGTATTATACCAAAACGCTGGAGCAAATTATGAATTTATAATGTGAATAAAATTATATTTTTTAATAATGATATTCAGTTTTTTTGTAATATTATGTAAAATATTTACGTAAAGGTCACGGGTACAAAAAATAAAAGTCAGAAACGTTTAACTGCTATGTTTAAGAAAGAAATAAATATTATTAATGTCTGATAGATTTAGTTTAGTATTTTTTAAAAAAAAAAATAATTGTTTTTTAATAAATTACATAAGCATACATATATTTAGTGGTACCTAAATTGAGAAATTACTGAAAGAAAAGAGAAGCAAGTAAAAGGAAAAGATCATCTTGGCGTAGTGGGGGAACATCTGACTGTAAACGCAATGGTTGTGGGAAGAATGGAGTGGTAGATTACTATGCTATATATATTATACTAATATGGGAAACAGGTAACCTAAAAAAATACAGACAATTCTTTCATTTTTAATGTATATTCCTTGATATTTAATTGTAAGTGACGTAACTCAACCCCGCAACAAAACAAAAACTGCCAGAAAATTCAGAAATTATTAAAAAGAAAATTGCTCTATGGTATTCAATAAATCAATTTTCCAAAGCGGTACCAATGTGTTCGGTTTTCTACTAAAATGTAAAGATTAACCGTGCTCATATATTTTCGGCAACGAAATGGGTTGCAAACGAGAAATATTACTTTTCATTATAACGAGCTTCTTTGGCACGTAATGGTATCTAATATTGTTACATGATCAAAGGTTCATAATTTTTATATATTTACTTTTTTTAGAAAACATATGAAAAACTTGAACGGAGTGGGATTTGAACCCGCACCTCTTAAGGTGAACTCTCAAAACGATTTCCAAAAGGCGGGGGCTTATATGCTACTATTTTTCTTTCCTACTTGTGGAATAACAATTATAAATTGTTAAAAATATCTCTATATATATATTTTCACGTTCATACTTTGTAAAACAATAGCGAGCTGGGCAGAAGACATTCCTCATTTTCGGGGAGGAAATGAAAATAATTGGGAATCAAACCCAGACCCGCCGCCTTTACAGTTAAATATGTATCTCTGAGATATGGCGGCGATAGACGAAATATATATTTTTATAAAGTACAAGGTCCAAACTACAACAAAACTTTATTAAGATAAAAATTCGAGAAGATATTTCAATAAAGATAACTAACTTTGCGAAACATTCATCCTGGCCATGTTCTACAACACCTATAATATATGTAGTTACGAATATAATAGCAAAGGCACAAGGAAGACAAGGATCCTGTAAATCCACTGAAATCCTTACGAAATGTATTTTCCTGATGTCCGCTTATCTGGATATTTTATCGTGTTACTAAGATATATTGTTATAGATAAACCATATTAATGATTCCATCCCGAAGAGATCGGGACAAGTTGCCAATTTTGTCCAAACTATTAATATTATTGCGTTTTTGTCTATTTTATATATTTTTCTTATTACTGAGGAAAAGCGTTATGGTGTTGTTAAGTAATTGACAATGATTGTGGGTTCGATTTATACTCGGTAAAACAATTATTATTGATCATATCTTAGGTTGTTCAGCTTGGAAAGACAAAGTTTAAGCAGCCTTAAATAATATACCACATATTGTATAATATAACTCTAAAAGTGAAGTACGGAGAGTTCTATCAATAGTTTCCTTCTGGCTTCTCCAGATAACGATAAAGGAATTTTAATGAATATTACTTCTTGAATATTAGAATATTGCCTTGAAGAAAGAAAATTGAAAGTATTTTATGAAAACAAAAACTACTTAATATGTACTTTTAGTTTTCATATTTCTTTGAATTATTTTAAATATCAACAACAACAATCATTGCAAAAATAATAATTGTTTATGACGTTAAATTAAGCATATTTTTCATTTACATATTCTTATGAGACTAAGCATTGTTAAATTTTTAAACCTCGACCTTTTTGTTAAAAATTCAACATTTATGTTAATAAAAGAAAAACTTAAATTACGTAAGGATACAAAAATAGATGTAATTATAATTAATTATTTGGAAAATAATAATGTTTATACTTAGTTATGCTTAGAACATCGTTGTCTTCCGTAGATTACATACAGTATAGTCTAAAACAGGGTTTCTTAAACTATGGGTCGCGATCCCAAAAGGGGTCGCGTAGTAAAATTCTGGGGTCGCGAGAGATTTTAATGTCAAATATTATATACCATTTTATAACATCACTAGAGTTGGCGGATTTTTGTATGTTTCAAAAAGAATTCTAAAACTATATATTTTCATATATATAGTTTTAGAATTCGTTCTGTATATGTATATTGTTACCTAATAAATAAATCATCAAAAAATATTAATTTATTTTTCTTTTATATTTGTATGGGGGGTCGTTAAGAAACTCGCAATCATAAATGGGGTCGTGAATGACAAAAGTTTAAGAAGCCCTGGTCTAAAAGAATCTAGAGATAAATCTGATAATATGATAATTAAATTTTACCTGAGGCATATAACCAATCCTGGGTCCAGGAACACCACTACCAGGTCCACCAGGCCTTCCACCGAGGACCCATATTTCGCCAGAATTGAGACGACGACGACCAACTATACAAGAGAGTAGAGTAGTCTTTCCACATCCTGATGCTCCCAGAAGACCATAACTGAAAATATAATATATATAGTACGAGATATCCCTATGTCGGACTCCACTCAGGAAAATTTTAATATTCATTTTATTTTTCTCTGTCAGACAAAGCGCTGCGTTGAGTTCCCCGCCACTCAACACGAATGTCTCCAGAATTCGGCGGAGCGCAAGGAACGAAGAGTCTTAACACTAGGTTCTCTCTGCCTACTCTGATGTGCGCGGGATACAGCGTGAAGGTGGTTTATTTAATTAGTGTATCAAATCTAAACTTTTGTATTTAACCATTGAACCAATTTCAATAAAACAAAATTAAATGTTAATAGAAGTTTGCCTAAACAGAATAATGAATGAAAACTTCACTTAAATTCTTCTACTTCATGGGAAAAAATATGAGTTTCAGTTCTTTTGTCCAAGAGGACTGAAATAGTTTATGTAATGATTGCAATTATCCTAATGTATGCAATTATTCGTATTGATATTAAGTAATCGAATCTATTAGCTATATTAGGGTAATAGCTTTGTGAATATAACCCATATTATGTACAGAGATTCTAATATTAGATACATTTCAATTCTTTACTTTCCAACAATTTCATTTAATTTAAAAAGATTGGGTGTTAAAAGATGAAACTTTTAATTTATATTTTTTTTTATAAATTGTAACTGTATTTAGGTCTTAAATATGTAATTTTAAAATAATGTAGACTTTATGCCCGAGACAATACGTGTTGAAAGCGTACTTTTTGATGGTTATAAAATTATGCGGTATGGGCGGATTGAATTTTATGTTAAAACACTCTGTTCCCTGCTTTCCGCCCAAATTGAAACGTGCGTGTTGAGTGGCGGAACTAAACGTCGCTCTTTACCTCCTTACCACAGCGATGAAACGAAAATAATTCATTCCTCCGAATGGGAATCGATTCGTTATCTATCGCGTTTATCAGATATTACTATAAATAACACTTTAAAGTAATAAAAAATCGAAACTTATATAAGCATAATATAAAAGCCAGAATTAACAACTTACATGGCGCCTTTAGGTACAGTCATGTTCAATCCATCTAATATGACATTAGGATTCTTTGTTGGACCGTATTTCTTATGAGCTCGTCTCACACATACTGCTTGCTGTCTTCTAGAAGCTAACGTGGACTTCTGAGGCTTCAACATCCGGTTTCTTCTAGCAGCCAGTTCTTCTTCTATAGTATTGATTGTCAGGTCAGGATCTCGGACATCCTCCATGGATATCGTGGCACCTTCATTGTCGTATGCCGGCATTTTGCTGTAATGAATAAAAATTGTTAATTTAATTTATTTTGTTGATTATAACTATTTAATTTCTATAAATATTTTAATTTAACTTATTTAAAAAAACTCCGCTTTCTAAAAGCTTCTAGAAGTTAAAGCTACAAGAGTGCAGCTGTAAGCAGCTTCTAAAGCTAAGCTGTGCTGTACCTATATTAATATTTGCTATCTAATATATTAATATTTCGAAGAAAAGTCAAATGAAAAGCTAGTTAAATATAAGTATAATATGTAATTTAAATATTGTGCTATATACTAAGATCTTCATAACCACACAATGTTTTATGTTCTAAGGAAAAATACCATTACTTAAGTAAATATTCAAACAACGACGTTTTATGTTTATTTTACTGACAAACCTAAGTTTACTATATAAATCAGTGCTAGTCATCAATGTCGTTTTATCATCTATTTTATAATAAAGTTGAAATTTGTATTATAAAATTGAAGAGTTTGTTTGGTTGATCGCGTTAATCTCAGAAACTACAAGTTCGAATTGAAATTTATTTTGGTATTGGATAGTCAATTTATCAAGGAAACCTGAGTTATATCACGTTTATTGTATCGTTAATTGCAACGTTGTGACGAAGCTTAACGTGATGGTTGTGGGTTCGATCCCCACTCGAGGAAACGATATATTTACTTAATATTTCCCTTTTCTTCGCTCTGATATCGAGGCAAATCACGGCGTTGAGTTCAGCCACTCAACATGCAATGCCTTCAGAATTGGACTTAAAGTGGGGAACGGACTGTGTTCGGACAAACACTATGTTCCCTCTGCCTACCCTGCTGTGTGCGGGATACAGGTGAAGCTGATTTTACTATTTTTAATTGTATCGATCTTTCGTACTGTAGGTACCTACTGGCGGTCATAAATACCTCAAATACTTAGAGGTCTTATGTGTCATACACAACTCTTAGATATTTTCGTAGATTTTTTTTTAATTAGGCAGAACGTTAATACCTTAGTTTCACGCTTTACCCATCTATTAGGTAGACAAAGAGAAATGAAAAAACAAGGGGACGATCGCTGAACTCAACACCGAATAATAAAATAACATATTACTTGATATATATTTTTATATAAAAACATACTACTTTCTGCCGAATTTTGGGGCATTGCGTGTTGAATGGCAAAACTCAACGCCGCGCTTCGCTTCGACACCAGAGCGAAGAGATGGAAATTCGGCAGAAAATGGGAAACGGAGTGCCTTAACACTGAATTTACTCTGCCTACCCTGCCGTGTGCGTGATACAGCGTGAAGCTGATGTATGTTATTTTAAAAACATCTCACAACAACTACTCACTCATCAAGAGATTATTCGTGAATTCTTATAATATAAAGACTTCATACTTCTATAATGTTGTTGACAGAACAAGTTTCGTTATAATGGCATATCAAAAGTAATAATGTGTAATTAACGTTTGTTCTGTTATTACGTAGTAGGGCCGTCGCGTCGTCATAGTGCGGCAATGCCACTTAGCACGCAATCGAATTCAACGGAAAGTGGGAAACGGAAGTGTCTTAATGGGAACGTAGTGGCTTAACACGTTTATCCCTCGCTAAGTATTCAGAGAGAATGAAACGCAAAACGCTACGGTTCCTGCATCTTCTATAGTCATTAACCTCTATACAATACTTGTAGGTATATAACGATATTTATATTATACTTGTTCTTCTTGTTCACGGGCCCTAACGTTTCATACGTGACCTTCCTTTAGTATAATCGACACTGTTTTGAAGGTGAACCAAGGTCGCAAATAATATATTTTTATTTAGGTAGATTCAGTTAAGTAACAAGAAGTACGATAACGTTTCCAGTTTCACGCTTTAAGCCCCTTAAGCAAAAATATTTCCGTTTTCAACTTAACCCACTGGAAAATAAAAGTAATAAAGATCCCCAGTTAGGGATTGAACCTACAACCACTGTGTGTGATTACAATCAAACACTGTTACACTCTACCACTGTTCCCCATATGTGCTACTATGATAGTGACAAAATAAAAGAAGCCAGTCGTAGTGCAGGGTACGAGTGTGCGACTGTAAACGTAACAGGTGGTGGGTTCGATCCCCACTTGAGGAAATTAAATATTTAGTATTTTAATTTTCTTTTTTAATTTATTCACTCTGGTAACGAGGCGAACCGGTGCGTTGAGTTTAAAGAGCACTCAATATTCATTTAACGAGATAATTATTTTTTTTTAATATAAAAGAACAATTTCACACTAAGATAAGGAAATTATTAATTGATAAAATTGTATGGTTTAGTGGTCAAAAGTTCAGACTGCTTCCAAGAAGTGCCAGTTCATGTTCCTCTGTGATCATTTTTTATTTTTTTCTTTTATTTAATTTATTTTTTTAATTTATAAATATACTAGTGGGCCCGGACGCGGCTACGCCCGCGAAAATATAAGCCTAAATAATTAAAATAAGTTAAAAAATAATAATAAGTGGAGATTTATTATTAGAAAAAATATCTGAGTAACCGAAATGAACAAACAAAAGAAGTAAAAGTAACTAAAGGAAATTCTTAATATTAGAAAAAGTACCTAAAGTTTGCCGTGCGCGCGTACTAAACATTTTTCTATATTAAATAATTATAAATTTTTGCGAACAATATTAAATAAAATCCCTAATGATTAAAATTACGATATTTTAAGTGTATAACATCGGTATAGACAACCGAACTGAGATAAATTAATTATAAGCAGCAAATAATTACATAAAAAATAATAGTAATTCGAAAATACATAAAAATTTACAAAATCATCAGAGTATGACCGACGCGAACGGGCAGATGCCGTTCGCGTCGGTCATACTATACCACTCGTAGGCTAGGTCATTTGGAATCAGTCACATCTCCTTAATTATTTATTAGAATGTTATACAGTAAACTATAATTTCTAGATGAAATGTGACTATTATATTTATTTTCATAAGGATGAATATCAAATTATAGAAATCATCAAATTTTTGTAAATGTATACAAATCTATGCGCGCGCCATGTATGCATTAAGCAAACTCACTTTAGGTCACGTTTTCAAACCACAACAAACTTTGCAAGCCGTTGCTTAGCAACGCGTAGCGACGATTGTTATTAACATGGCGGATTAAATTGCATGTCAAATTAATTATTTTAATATATTCGTATATATCGAAAATATTACAAATATGAGAAAAAAAAGTATCCTATGTTCATCCCGGGACCCTCAAGTATCACTATATGAGTATTTTATCATAATTAAATTAGCGGTTTGGCCCTGATTGCGTAAAAGACAGACAGACAGACAGACAGAGTTACTTTCGAATTTATAATATAGGTATGGATTATAACTCAAAGTTAAAATTGTGTAATAGAGAAACATAATATGTTGTCAACTTGAAGTTATTACGCTTACTTAGATCACTTCTATTGTCATAAATAATGTTATTGCATTTCACGTTTCTCATTTTATTACTTGTGCTTTATTTAAGTAGCTATGAATAAACATAGACAATGTTTGTATAATAAATCATAATTTATATTTGTATTTAGAATATAAATATTTTCTTAGTGTAATTTTGTTAGTCAGCGAGGCGTTGAGTTCCGCCAGCTGACACAATGTATTGAAAATTTATCGGAAAAAGGGCTGAGGGAACTTGGAGGAATTAATTATGTTTTTTATTTTCCCGCTCATGTTAGACCAAAGAAGAAACTTCGGATGGAAACTGGAAAAGAAACTACCTATCCTACTGTGTGCGGGATATAGCGTGAAGCTATAAATATTTACTTTAAATTCATATAGGTACGTACCTACATTTCAAAGATATTTCTGAAATTTAAAAAATATTTACATGAAATAAGTATGGCCATAAAAAAAGATTAGGTAATTTTTAAAATATTTTATAATTTTTTGTGATCCATAAATTAATTTACCGTGAAGTACCGAAGTTTACTAATTACTCATAGATGTTAATAAGCCATTAACTGTCATTAAATTAGCATGACTAGGTGCATTAATTTATGACTATTAGTCATTACTATTATATTAAAGTTGAGTTTGAAGTAAATTGTTAAAAAAAAGCTAAACGCCTTTAAAAGATTCCTTACGAATCTCAATTAACGATTAATTGCAATTAAAACTAGGAATAATAATCGATCTAATGTTAGTTAAATATTAATTATCGTCTCTGGTTGCGGCGTTCAAAGACTGTGTAAGCGGAAGAAGAAAAAGTTGTTTAGATCGTAGGTTGTATGTATAACGTATAAACTATTTATTTCAATGTGTGGTAATAAACATTGTATTTATTATTTCTTAAAACAGTTCCTTGTAGGTCTAAAAAAGGTTTTTACTTATGTTACCGGCAATCAAAATTAGCTTCACGCTGTATCCCGCACACAGCAGGGTAGGCAGAGGGAAGTATGTGTAGTGTTAAGACACTCCGTGTTCTGCACGTCTGCCCGCATGGAAAAGGGGGAGTCCTGCCTTGCTCTCAGCTTACTCATACATTACCGAAAAAGATAAGGTCGCCCAAATTTTGTTAACTTTAGGTATACAACAATCTATATATATAAAATCGAAAGGTCACTCACTCATCACGAAATCTCAGAAACTACATGTGCTAGGAATCTGAAATTTTGCATAGGAGTTACTTATAGCACGTAGGTGCTCGCTAAGACGGAAATTTGTAATATTCGACTTCTAAGGGGTTGTTTTTGGGGTTGAAAGTTTGTATGAAACTTCGTTACTAATGACATTTGTCTTTGTCATTCGTTACTAAATGCTAGGAGTCTCAAATTTTGCATAGACGTCACTAGGACGTAGTCATGGAGACAGAAATTAATAATAACATAGTTCACGCGGGTGAAACCGCGAGCGGGCCGCTAGTGTTTTATAAAAATAAGTATATTTAAAAGAAGCAGGCTGCTATCTTAAGACGCCACGCCAGCTGTTACATTTATATAAGACTTTTATCTGTACATAATGGCCGGCCCTTATTTTAGATTGGCATACGGAACCAATTGCTTAATGTTTTAAACTCAAATTAAGTTTGTACTTAGTTTCTACTTGTAGTGGTTGCTGATATGTCATTTTTAATGATTTTTATTTAGGGTATCTACTTTTAATTAAAATTAATGTCCAAATCCATACCTAACTGATAATACTGACATTTTTAAATATAGGTCCTTAATATTATTTCTAACCCTTTGTTATGTATATCTTATAGGAGAAGGTAGTATCTTAGCTGGATCTCTTTTTAATGTGGATTTCTCTATTGTGTAATATTATTTCTTTTTTTACCGCGTAAAGGAGAATGTTCCTCTTTGTATGTTCTCCATGATATTAGCGTAGTGAATAATACTGAACTGGCACGCTCGAAAAGCCGTAAATAAAAAACAACAACTTCTTCATATTTTATCAGCTTAATAACATTATTATATTAAGTATAAAAACAATTATAATTTCTTTCAAATTTTGTATGTTTTTTTTTGGCCCAAGAGTTTTTAAGTTTGAAATGCCTAAACGTCATTAGTACATAATGAAGTATATATAGAACATTTTATACTAGAAGCTTCTAAGGCCGTGTCGAGGGCAAATATTTCTGTATTAAATTATAAAATAATGTTTGCATAAAATATGTATCGTGTCCAACTTGACCGTTCACATGATGATTGTGGGTTCGATACCATTCGAGCAAATATATATATCTAAAAATAATTTTATTTTCTGAACTTGGTAATTTCAATCACTTCCTTTGGTTTCACCGTCCCAAACAAAAATGTCGTTAAATAAACTGGAGAATGAATTGAAACATTAGAGTAACTCTGCCTACACGGCTGCACCTCTAAATGTGGAAAATGCATAAAGAGACAAAACGGAAATAAATAATATAAAAACCAAATCATGCTGAAAAGTATTTTCTCAATATCCTGGTAATCCTGGCAAGGACAACGTTTCGTACTAACGAAATATTGTATTATCATGGGATCTGAAACCTGAACACGTGTACTTTTCAGGTAAGGACGATAAGACGTGGTTAAAATAGCGTTACAAGATTTTTCTTTGTTTATCTACACTCTTTTAGGGGTACACAGAGGAAAAATAATGTGAAACCATTCCATACCAAAACAAGGAAATGAAAATAATTCATTTCCTCGAGTGGGAATCGAACCCACTACCATCGTAACTATTAATTATTCCCTATTGACTACGCTAGCAAAGCCGCAGAAAAAAGCTGAGAAATAACGAAAGTCATTTTAATTCATACAAATGATTGCAATTAACAGTTAAAGTCGTGATTAAGAGTGAATGTCAGGATGTGGATATTTATGGCAATTAATATATTCCCTTATTTATGTTACAAATATGTTTTTATACTATACTAGTAATATACTAATTGTGCCTGTTTGAAATACATTATTTTTATTATAACAATAGTTTCGTTTGATTACCTCGCTCTGGTACGAAGGCAGAGTGCGGCGTTAAATGCCACGCAAATTCCTCCAGAATAGGAACGGAGTTAATACTAGGTTTCCAGGGTTTCTCCGCCTATCCTGCTATATGCGGAAAAGAGTAAGTTTAAGCGAACGAAAATCCTAATAATAACCTACAACTACAGTTGTACTCTATAGTATAATATGACGTCAGGTCGATTGTAACTCGAGGTATTACGCAGGTATCTTACCTACGCATGACGTCTAATGATTTATTTACACAATTCCATCAAAACCGGTTTATTCGCTCTAAAACGTATTAAACTAATGGTTATATAACCTTTATTTCTAATAGTAAAAAAATAATAAACGCGTTGGTTATAGGTTTGCTTCCCAATTGGGGAAATGAATTCTTTTCGTTTGTCCGCTCTGGTAAGTAGAAATGCGGTGGTTATTTCTGTGACTCAACACGTAGTGTCAAAAAGAAGGGTGGAAATCGGAGAAGGGAGTATATAAAAAGTAGGTTATTTTTAGCGTTTTTGCTGTACGCGGAATGAAATAATTTATATAACACGTCTAAATACAGTCGTAAAGTTACCTTTAAATTCTGATTATTGCAAATTGAAGTAACTGATAATTTTTTGTACGAATATAAAATATGCTATTAATTTTAGTAGGTACTAATAAAAACAAATTAACTTTTTTAGTGATTTTTGGTGTCTTAGTTTCTATGTATACTTTTCGCTTGTCGTCGAAAATAAATACCCTGCCATGTTCGGGACCTAGCGTGACCTTTTCACAGACATATAGTCCATCATTCCGCTGTCTAGACATTAAAACACAGACAGCAAAAAACCACGTTTTGAATAATTTACATATGAGTTTTATATAACCCGAATAAGACTAATCCATAATGACCTCAGCTAGTACATAAATAAATATAATTAAATAGTAAGTAACTACTTAAAAAGAACCAGATATCCTTGATTAATCCAAATTTAAGACATTTAATTGATCAATTAGCATCTAGTGGCACCATTTCGGCACATCTTTTGCATACTACTCTGTCTGCAAGGAACCATGTCAAGGCCGGCGTGTGTTAAGCCTTAAGTATATTATTGCCAAATTCCTTATTAATGAAAGTATACTGGTTATTTTTTTCGCTTAAAATTATTTTTAATATTTGTATACAGTATATGTACATGTAAGATGCAATTGTTTATTGGTGTCAAAGTAATTTGGTTATGTATAGGGGTTTTGAACGTATGGTGTAATGGAATTGTGTAATTTGGTTCGTATATCGAGGGGTATAGGTTCGATTTGGCTGGGTTTTAAAGTTTAGTCTAATATTGTGCTGGCAAATAGAGACATGTTTCAATTTCTATTCCTTTTCTACTTGTTTGTACTACTCGAAAGAATAAAATAAAAGGATAACCCCTGTAGTCTATTTCGTATAAAGAATTCTTTAATTTTAAGTTGTGCGAATAAAAGTAATTCTTTCCCCCAAGTAAAAATCATCGCTCAGACGCTAGCTAACACAAGAAATTGAATAAAATATTGTAATTATCTAGAAAGATAACCAATGACCCTCTAAACTTATGTAACATTGCGTTTCCTAGTAAAAAAATATAAGGTATGTTTTTCTAAGTATAAATTTACATAAAACAAAGTTCAAGTTTAGTTAATTTTGTACACTCCATTAATTATTGAAGGTTATATATACGCCCGTTGCGGCGCAGCGGCACGTCGCCTCACTACAAATGCGACGGTTTTGGGTTCGATTTCCATGAAGGGAATTAATTATTGCTATTTTCTCGCTCTGATAACGAGAAATTATGAGTCCCGCCACTTAACACGCAATGTCTCAAAAGATAGCCGAAAATTCAGGACGGAGTGTCTTAATGCTAAGTATATGCGGGATACGGCGTGAAATAAAAAAAGAAAAAGAGAGAAACAAAATACTAAAAATTCATAATTATAACCATATGTTACATAAAACGTGATAAATAACGTATAGTATGTATTTATTCTTGAATAATAAAGGTTGCGATGAATGCGGAAATAATGTCTACCTGTGAACAAAATTATTCATCTCGTAAGTGCTAACTAAACCTTATTAAATTCTAAGTATTTTTTATTATATGTAATATTAGCGACCCGCTCGCGGCTTCGCCCGCTTTAACTAATGAATTATTCATATAATGTATGTTTGCAAAGCACTTAAGATAATGTGAAAATTAATTATACCCTAATGCAATCCGCATTTTCGTAGTTCCAATAAGGATTTTCCAATTGTTTTTAAAAATAAACACAGTTAAATAAACAACACAAACAACAAAAACGAAAGAAATTATAAACAACTGACTACCTACTATTCTCTTGTTAATAATTGTTATTTTTTTCATATTTAATTCTGTTTTTTTAACACGCTTTTACTTTAGAACCATAAAAAAATATGAAAATAATAAAAAATGCTCTTCACGTTGTATAGGGAACTTCCGCCGAGTTCTGGAGGCATTGCGTGCAGAGAGGCGGAATTCAACGCCGCGCTTTGCCTCGACACCAGAGCGAAGAAATGGAAATATAAATTTAAATAAATATTTAAATTTACACTTTGTGCCTGTGCACTACGACTGGTCATGTAAATAATATTTACTTTTACTCTTTTATTTATTTTATTTTTATATAGAATATATATTGAGAAACTATCTAAATAAAAAGAGTCGATGTGAGTACAACTTCTTGCACTTTGATCATACAAATATTTGTCTTGTATAAAACTCAAACACCAAACATGTGTATGTAATATATATTTTTTTACACATACGTATAAAAAAATTTATACATACGTATATATTTTTTTCTTAGTCACCTTCACGCTGTATCCGGACATACCAGGGTAGGTAGAGGGAACTAGTGTTAAGACACTCCGTTCCCCATTTTCCGCCGATTTCTGCAGGCATCGCGTGTTGAGTGGTAGAACTCGCGAAAACGCCGCGCTTCGCCTCGTTACCCGAGCAAATAAACGAAAATATTAAATATTTAATTTCCTCGAGTGGGAATCGAACCCACAATTTGTCGTTTACAGTCGCATGCTTCTGTTCCCGCTCTACTACTGGCCAAGTATAAAACCTATATAACACCTATATTATATAATACTAATTTTAACTTGCGACATCGCCTGTTTGCTTAAATAGAAATAGCTAAGGGATGTGTATGTCACAATGCGCTACGGTAACTTTTACCGCAGGTAAAATCGAAATTATTAAAATGATGTTATATAGCCTACAACTTTCCTCAATAAATGGACTATCCTAAACAAAAACTATTTAAAACAAAATCTCATAGTTCCTGAGATTACCGCGTTAATTCAAACGAATTCATCAGCTTTATAATATTAGTACAAATAGTAAACAACACTGGTTTTACCCGAATATAAAAGCTAATATTAGTTTTGTTCATAAATACACAACTTAAAGAAAAAAATCAAGAATAAATATTATTTCTTGTTATTTTATATATGTCATGGCTTGTTAATATAAAATTCTTCGAAATAAACATGGTAACAAGAAAAACGAGCACGTCGTGGTTCAGTGGCGCAAGCGAGCGGTTGTAAACGTGACGGTTGTGTGTACGATTTCGACTAGAGGTACTGAAATATTTAATATTTTCATTGGAGAAAGTGGGGAACGAAGTGTCATGACTCTAGGTTCCCTCTGCCTACCCTGCTGTGTGCGGGATACAAGGTGATTTATATTTATTACTAGTTGTACAATACTATGAGTAGTATACTATGATAGTAAAATACAAATTATTACTGATTTTGATATATAAGTATGAAATATTAAGTTTATGACCTTTTTTCAAATTTAAACTTAAGCTTGAATTTTAAACCTACCGATCGACACTTGTCCATTCTACTTAATGTATAATATACCTACTTTTTTTTTTATTTTGCACATTTGAGTATTACCTTATTTTAAAAGTAAATTATTTTATATTTGTAACATATATCAGTGTTACAGACATCAATGACTATTATCATATCTAATTCTAATAAAAATATATGTAACATGAAATTAAAACCACATAATTTGTCTAATTAATCTATTCTATCTCTCCCACAAGGTCAACAAAGTTGTCTAGATGTTAATTTTAATATTCACGTCATATGTGACATAGCATTAAGTAAAAAAAAAACTCATTAAGAAAAAAATATGTTTTGACAATATCTAAATATAATTTAATAATTTCGGCGTTGAGCTCCACCACTCGGTTTGCAATATCTCTAAAATTGGACGGAAAGTGGAGAACAGAGTATTTTGAGGCTGCAGTTTAGAGCATGAAGCTTTAAAAAAAAAATTAACTCATAAATATTTTCCCAAGTGGATTTGAAGATACTATTATCACATTTACTCAAATTTATTTAAGCTGCAGTAACCACATTATTACATTTAAGGCTTTCATTTCTCACCCACAAGGCCAACAAAGCTATTTACTTAATTTGTATACATTTCAAAGTTTACCCAACACTTGCTAAGTGGTAAATATGATTCATTAAGACGAAGGAAGCTAAAAACTGAACGCCCTTAACATATAACTTACGTTTCTAGGAAATACCAGATTTTCCATCTTTTATGTATTTGTATTTGCTCTACCAAGGGCACGAGCCATAGTTTGCCAGTGACGTTTTTCTTATATATATATTTATCTTAATATATGTATATACATGTATCCCACTATATTCGATTTCTTCAAATGTGGGTAAAATAGAGAACGAGAGAGAGAGCGAGAGATTGATAATCATAAAATTTAAAAATATTTGCCTACCCTACAATTTATAAAGTTTATAATAAAAAAAACAGAATAAAACCTTTAAATGTAAAATGTTAATAATAAATAAATAATTTAATTTATTATTTATAAAGAATTTTTAAATTATAGTGTAAGGTGGCGGAACTCAACGCCGCGCCTTGTCTCGTTACCAGAGCGAAGAAATGAAAATATCAAATATTTCGTTCCATGTTTTTATAAATATTTCCAACTTAATCAAAAATAATTGGTGTTTTTTCTATGCAAATACAAATTGGGCAAGGTTTAGGAGATTAGCAAATAACACACCATAGTTTCATTATATCCTGAGCAACTCTACGTACTAACACTCGAAATATTATATGAGTATTTTGCAATAACCGTTGTAAATAAAACATAGGATGTTGCAAAAGAGCTTAGGCTTAAGGGCATATACTATATTATGTTCATTTATCTATCGTGAGGCCGTTATGGCGCAGTGGACAGCGTCTCACTGTAAAGGCGGCGGTTTTGTGTTTGATTCATTTCCTCGCTGTGGTGGCAAGACAAAGCGCGGCGTGAACAAAATTGAATAGTAGGTTTAGCAGTCAATGCCTAAGTTTTTAGGGTTCTGTACCTTTTAGGGAAAAAAAACCCTTATAAGATCATTTTTATTTTCCATCCGTCTGTCTGTGCCTTTATCTCAGGAATGCCACTCACCATACATTTTTTCTGTTATTGGACGGAAAATAAGAAAGTGTTTTGCCAATAAAAAGGAAATATTTTATTACGGTTTTATGTAGACTACAAAGTATATATAGTATCGTTTTATAATAAAATATAATATTTATATAAAAATATAAATATTTTAGTATTTATGAGTATAAAAAGAAATAAATAAATAACTTAACTGATCCAAGTACTGCAAGGATATGGAATTACATAAAAAAATATTCATATTATCTAGCTGTGAGGCCAGTCGTGGCACGTGCTAAAAGCGTGCGATTGTAAACGCGACTGGTTTTCTGTTCGATTCCCACTCGAGGAAATAAAATATTTAATATTTTAATTTCTCCGCTCTGGTAACGAGGCAAAACACAGCATTGAGTTCCCCCCCAAACCACGTAATGTCTCCAGAATTCACCGGAAAGTGGGAAACGGAAACGAACACTAGGTTCCCTTTGTCCCTCAAAGTAAGTTTAAACCTTTACAGATGGGTGGTGGTTGATACGTACCGGCATTGGATCAAACAACATAAATAAGAGCGCTACGCGTATCCTCGTCCTTAACCTTTAAAAATTGAATAAAAAACATGCGTTTAAAATCAGATAGATGGTTATAATTAATATATGTTATTATTCTAATTAATATATGTTATTATTATATTAATTAGTTCCTATAGCTGCCATATGGCGATCATTATTTAAGGTCAGGTTTTAAGCTTCACTCAAAAGATATATATTTTTTTAAATCAGCTTCACGCTATATCTCGCACACAGAGGGAACCGAGTGGTAAGACACTTCGTTCCTCATTTTCCGCCAAATTCTCGAGGCATAGCGTGTTGAGTGGCGGAACTTAACGCCCCGCTTTGCGTCGACACTAAAGCGAAGAAATGTAAATATAAAATTAAATATTCTCGTATGGGGATCAAACTCCCGCGGGGCGATTTTGGTTATAAATTTACCTTTGATTTGTTTTTTTTATTATTATTTTGGTAAAAGTCTATTGTTTAGACACTCCGTTCCCCATACATCGCACAATTGTGGAGACACTACGTCTTGACTTGCGTAACTCGTAGTCTAAAATATTTAAGCATACATACATATGAAGGAAGTCACTTTATTTTATTACATAATAAAGAAGATGAAAAAATGTATTTCCATAAAGTTAACAAAAACAAGAGCCGAAAACCTGCAAGGCAATACAACTTGTATAATAATCGCTTAAACGAAGGTCTCTAGTTTTTGTATATAAAACTTCGAAATTATACGTTGAAAAAATATAATTTAAGCTTATTATAACGACAATGAACTTTATTGTTTCTTATTACATAATTATCGATCATATTGGAATATTTATAGTGTATT
The DNA here is from genome assembly GCA_016802625.1 of Heliconius numata. Lineage (NCBI taxonomy): Eukaryota > Metazoa > Arthropoda > Insecta > Lepidoptera > Nymphalidae > Heliconius > Heliconius numata. Next base: position 127,579 of record JAEBDU010013000.1, read on the forward strand.
TTAAATGTGAAGGTTAGAGAAAGTTGAAATATTATAAATATAAGAAATATATGAGGTTATCTTATCGTATAACATAGTGTCCCTATTATTTACTTTTTAGTTTTCTTTTAAAGATATTATTGTATTATAATCAGCCTGTCCTTGTCCACTGCAACTACCTACTTGGTCTTTTTAAATGTAACAGAAACTTTGTCGAACCTACAATCGAACCCACTACCTGTATACATTCTATATATCAATGGCGTTAAGGATAATGAAATACATGAAATTATTTAAAAAATACCAATGAACTAGTTTCATAATTATATTGCTTAATACTGTCTTGTAATCATGAATCAGTCATTACTTTTGTAACCGTTAATGCTATTTAACGAAATCACATTAACGCCAGCCTGGTGAACTAACAAACTGTATACTATGATTGTGGGTTCGATTCCAATTTAGGGAAAATGTTTTAATTTAAATTAGTACATTTCCTAAAAGTTTATTTGTAAATTCATATCTATGCATTTTAATAGAACTGTAAATATATCCGAATATATAAATAAATAACTCTTGAAAACATCAGAGTTCAAAGATGCAAACTGCGGCGTTGGGTTCCGCCAGACAACATGCATCTCTATTTTAGATATTTTTATAAACAAAAATTAACTAAAATAGAGACCAAGTATCTTAACACTTAGTTCTCCCTGCCTACACTGCTATACTTATGCTAAAAATATTTTGAAAATAAAATAAAAAAATGATGCTTTTCTACTACTACGCTACTTTAGAAAAAAATATATTATAGAATTTTCCTAATGGTGTTTGTTACCTTGCATGCCAAAGGTCGTGTTTTCGATTTCCGCTCGAGGTAATGTTTGTAATTACAAGAGTTTTTCCTCGTCTAGTCAAGGATACTAAGGATTCATTGCACATTGTTATATCATTTAAATGTTATCTATTTTAGAGTATAATAAATTTATTTTAAAGTACAATAAATTTATTTTAAAGTATATTAAAAACTACACATTTTGAATAAATTTCCATTTTTGAACCTTTTTATTTAATTTTTCTCATGTTTCGTTCATAGTTTTTTGTTTACTTTTTTTCTAAGGTTCTAATTCTTTATAGGATAATTTTGTTGCCCGTCTGTCCGTCTGTCAAGACCATTTATCTCGAGATCACTTGGAGGTTTTAAGCTGTGGTTTAATTTCTTCGCTCTGGTGTCGAGGCAAAGCGCTGCGTTGAGTACCGCCACTCAACACGCAATGCCTCCAGAATTCGATGGAAAATGGGAAACATGACTACACGCAACACTAGGTTCCCCCTGCCTATCTTGCTATGTGCGGGATACAACGTGAAGCTGATTCTTTAAAAACAAAATAATATAGCTAAATCTAATAAAACAAGGCTTAGCATTACACAAAATATATCGCTTTTAACGACGCGGTTTCAATAATTTATCTTTTGAACGTTTCAGGTGAAAGCACCTTGAAATTAGTAGGGTTCAAAGATTGATGGCATTTAGCAGGCGTGGGCCGAAATTGTTTGGGAACATTTAAAAGTAATAATACTTGTATATTATGTATTTATTCATGTCGAGGAAATGAAAAATGTATTTAAATTTATATTTTGCGTAGTGTTGAGTTCCACCACTCAAAATAAAATGCCTCCTGAGTTCGGCGGAAAATGGGGATTGAACCTACGTTCTGTCGCGCTTACAGTCAATTCGAGGGAATGATTCATATATTTTTTATTTCCCCGCTATGGCGTTGAGTTCTTTCTACCACTCTACATGCAATTAAAGTAATTCTACACTCTACATCCAATTAAAGTAAAACGAACGATGTGTTTTGACACTAGGTTCTCTATCACTATTGTAAAAAGTCAAGCCTTCTGCAAAAATAATATATGATTCATATATCTAATAAATAGAATAAAAATAAATTAATAAATAAATAATAATAATATTTCCAATGGAATGTACCAAGGACCACTTCATAGTTGTGCAAGCCGGAAGTTAGAATGGCTGAGCTATTTTAATTTTCCATTCGCCTCTCAGACCCAGATGTTTTACTTCGATACTTTATCACCATATACAATAAATAATAATTTCAATAAAAAATTGTTTTTTAAGCATTTATTTTTCTTTAATTAATTACCAATTATGTACGAGTATAATGTTTTAAGTAACCAAATCCAACGGAAACGTCTCAAAAAAGTCAACCAAAATATAAGAAATGTAAATATTTTCGAATTGAACTTACAACAATCGGGTGCACCCAACGTTTTTCCACTGCGCCACTACGGCGTCTAGTTCTAGCATTATAATTAGTGTTATTTAGAGCAAGAACGCGTCAGTATGACGTAAATTACTCGTACATATATAACAACAACAAATTAATTTCGACTCTTTAACTTTGCCGGGTTATTTATTACTTCACAACTAAAGTTTTAAATTATGATCCAATTCAACCTACTTTTGATTACAGAATGTTGTGACTGTCGGAATTATTTGATAAAATATTGCCTATAATTAAATAATAAATTAGCTTCACGCTGTATCCCGTATACAGCAGGTAAGGGAAACTAGTGTTAAGACACTCCGTTCCCCATTCGCCGCCCAATTTTTCGAATGTTCAGTGGCGGAACTCAACGATGGGATTTTGTCTTGGTACCAGAGCGAAGAAATGAAAATATTAATAAATAATTATGAATTCTAAATAATATGTCATTGCCTATAATTAAATGTTTTCATTTCCTATAATTGTAATCTACGAGTATATTTCTATAGAAATATTAATATTAATTTCTGTAGAATTTGTTAGTTCATCTCAGGAACTACTGTTCCCAATTGATAAAATATTTTTATATTAATTTTGTACTCCATTTATCGACGAAGGCTAAGTTAGTTATTACGGTATAACCCACTGTACCTACTTGCGGTCAAAGTTACCTCGGACCCCTAGAATGTGTCATGTACCATGCCTATCAGCCTTTTTTATTCTCATTTTAACACGAGGGTAAGCCGTAGATAAAAATGAGTACAGTCTGGGTTCGATTTCCTTTCGGGGGAATGAGTATATCTCCATTTTCTTCAAGCGAGGAAATTTGGTAACAAGACAAAGCACGGTTTTGAGTCCAGTCACCCAACATACAATGACTTGAAAATTCGGCGGTGAGTAGGAAACGGGGAGTCTTAGCTCTAGATTCCCTCTACCTATCTTGAAATATGTAGAATACAGTGTGAAACCAAATTTATTATTATTTATAGGGACCCCTTAAAAGGCTATCTAAACAGGGGTTTTTAATTAACGATTGAGCTAAAAAATGATAAAACGACAATTGTCAACACAATTTCTCAATTACTTAGGTTGGGCCATTTTTATTATGGGAGTGCGTTACTACTGTAGTAGTATAATATTACTACATCTCTGCATGAAGGTAACATGTATTACTCACTGACGATTCTTGAACCTACAAACTGTGACAATTATAACGTAAACAAACAAACAAACGTTTATGCTTGTTATATTTATCCTTATATCAATTATATAAGTATAACTATGTTAACATTGTAAATGTAACATACGTTTATTTTTTATTCTATAATAATGGAATTCATCTATATATATAAAATCGAAAGGTCACTCACTCATCACGAAATCTCAGAAACTACATGTGCTAGGCATCTCAAATTTTGCATAGGAGTTACTTATAGGACGTAGGTGCTCGCTAAGAAATTTCGTCAATTTGCAATATTCGACTTCTAAGGGGTTGTTTTTGGGGTTGAAAGTTTATAATTATGAAACTTCGTTACTACCAATGCTAGGAGTCTCAAATTTCGCATGGACGTCACTTATAGGAAGTAGGTACTCATGGAGGCAGAAATTAATAATAACGTAATTCACGCAGGCGAAGCCGCGGGCGAGCCGGTAGTACTATATATGAAAGAAAGGGGAACCTGAAGGTTAAAACGAAGACGAAGAACGTGTTAAGACACTCCGTTGCCCACTTCATCATTGTGTGAATTTGTCGACTACACGAGGAAATTAAATTAATTTATTTAAATTTATATTTCTTCGCTCTGATGTAGAGAAAAAGCTTGTCATGGAGTTTTACCATTCAACTCGCAATGCCTCTAAAAATCGGCGGAAAGTGGGAAACTGAATGTCTTAATACTAGGTTCCCTCTGCCTACCTTGCTGTGTGCGAGATACTTCGTGAAGCTGATTTATTTTAATTTATTTTTTATTGATTTGATTACTTTTTTATATATCATTGGAGACTATAAAATTCATATTGCAAACATAAATATTATAAAACAGGTTAAGGTTAATATTGACAGACCGTCAAAAAAAAACGACTTAAGCGCGTATGTGTGACGTAAATCGCAATGGAATATTATAAAGAACGACAGGTAGGTATTTCCCATGTTCGTAAGAGGTTTTTGCTCTTTAAAAGTTTCCGTAGTGCAGAGATATAAAAGATTAATAAAAAGAAAATAAAGATGTATTATGTTTATAAGATGTAAAGAAAAAAATACTTGGTTGACGTAGCGCATCCGGGAATTATTATAATTACTTAACTTATAAGGATTAAGCAGAAATAACGTAGAGGTAAAACGGTTAGTTTTTAATTCTGCACTTTTGAAAATATATGGATGCTGGGCAGAAGGCAGAGGGATCCTGGGAACCTAGTGTTTCCGCCGTGTTCCGGAGATATTGCATGTAGAATTGCGGAGCGGATTGCTCCCCACTAGGTTCCCTTTGCTTATCCCGCTAAATACTTATACAACATGAAGCTAAAGTAAACTTAATATTACTTATGAAACGGAAATATTTGTACTATAAAAATATATTATGAGAAAAGTTTATAATATTTTCAATATTAATGTTTTTATAATAATTAACTAGATTTTGGTCCAACAAAAAATGGTTCTTAAGAATTTTTCAAACGAATATATTATACAAGTAAAAGGAGACACTTAGTATATAACATGCACTCGTATTTGGATTTAAAATTTTATGACATGCATGTGAAAAACATAAATTAGCACGTTATTTTGCATAAAATCATTAACATATTTATATACGTTTTGATTCCTAGAATAATAAATAATTGACGCCATAGTGACGTAGAGTGAGTGGTAAGTGAGGTAGAGGAAGACCTCGGTTGATCTTCAAGAACACTGTATCATCGGTGATGCTGGAGGAAGATCACGTAGAAGCATGAGGTTACAATAGACGAGGTCAAAGAGATAAGAGAATGGAGAGACCGCGCGTACAGACACACTCTTGTGCGCCACGACTGGCCTTAAATCTAAAAAAGAGTTTTTATACACGCTGAAAATAAATTTACGGAGTGATTTAATTCTTATTCTATAAGCAAAGCGTCAACACTCCGATCTCTGCTTTCCAACCAAATCCGCAATATCTTGGATTTGGTTGGTCTCCTATTGAGTCTTTTTTTTCGAAAGACCTAAACTGCGGTTGATTTGGAATGATTTTTACAGCGTCACCGCCACGATGGGTTCTGGTGCAATAAATCAGGAAAAAATCTATTAGGTGCAGGGCAAGGGCAAGGTAGCGTTCGTAATCTTATTTTAGAATTGTGATGAATAAAGATAAGTAGGTATTAAGAAACTTGCTCATAAAATATTCTTTTAAATCTTTATCGATGAAATACACGTGTTATGTTATTTCCTATAAAATGAAGATTAACGACTTTAATTATAAATAAATCTGTTATTACTGTATAAAATACTTATGAAACGACTCAATTTAAGTAAATGATTTTTTAATTAGTTTTTTAAGAATTTTAGAGTGATTAGCTGTTTTTAATCATAAAGTTTTAAATGAGAAATTATTTCTAAACAAAGTAGTAAAATACTTTTATCTCAGTTTAGACTCCGAATTGAGAGGTGGAACTTAACGCTGTGTTTCATCTTATTAGAACGATGAAATAAAAGAAAATTCTCAGATTAGATCAAACCCACAATCATCGTGTATGCAGTCATGGGATCTCTCACTGCGCCAGAACGGCCTCAGTTTTATATATAAATTTGTAATTTTCCTAGTTGGTAGAAAATAAATAAAACAATAAATTTGATTTGTTTTTGTACTTATTATAAGGATCTAGAATGTTTGCATTTGCGCTATTTTTTATTTAAAATATAAAATATTTATAGATTTTCTGACATTATTTAAAAATTTTAAATTCATTTCTGACTCCCAATTTATAATACCTAATAGTTATATTTAAAACAAATTAAAAATTTCAAATCGCTTTTTAATTTTTTAATTACTTGAGTTAAAATCGAATCTGTACCCATTCCGTATAGTATAGTCAGATTCTTCCCTACTTCGCTATAAGAAGTATGAAGTAAGGATCGGTTAAACCACAAAAACTATGCAATATTTGGTACTTACACATGTACGTTGTACGCCAAGGTTGTATTAATGTATGTAATTTAAAAAACAGGTTATCTTAACACAAAAACGATATGTAGGATACCTATAGATATTATATTATTATTAAATTTGCATTCAAGTTGTTTAGTTGAAAAATGTCACTAATATTTAAATTATTTATAAAATAATATGCTGAAACCGCCTTGGCGAAGGGGCACGAGGCTGTGACTGTAACGTGACCGTTGTAGGTTCAATTCCCACTCGAGGGAATTAACTATTATTTATTAATATTTTCATTTCTTCGCTCTGGCATCAAGGCAAAAGCTCAGCGTTGAGTTCCCCCACTCAACACGGAATGTCTCGAAAAGTTCGGTGAAAGTTGGGAAACGGAGTGTCTTAATCTCTCTGGATACCCTGCTATTTACGGCTTCACTTGTTTTGTGTTATGGTAATAGATAAGATTTATACATAAAGATCTCGTAACTCGTTTATGCGACATTAATTAAACAATTTGTTCCTGAGATTAGGGCATTTAACCATAACAACTTTTATAGTATTAGTATTGAAATATAAATGATATAAATATAGATATAGTTCTGGTCGAGTGTCGCGAGTTTTGCGGATTCGGTGGAAATATTTCCTTATTGTATCTAGCAAACTGCGGTGTTAGACTTCATAAAAAGGTAGAAAATGAGGACCGAAATGATTTGTCACTATTTAAATTTCTTTGTTTCATCATCTCTCTTTCATTTAATAACTATTTATTTCCGTTTTACGTATCATAGAGTTTTATAGAGACGACGAGAGACACTTCCGGCCCGACAAAGTAATATTTTTTGTAAAAGTGAAAAAATTGCAAGACCAATAATTTGATTAATGCAAAACATATTCTCCTAAATTACTTGTTTGTTCTTTGTTTTCAACTATTTACTATTAAATAATTTATTTAAATAATATTGCTAATATTATTTACCTACTGTCAGTTTTAAATTGGCCATCTTTATATATCTACTTATACAGATTCGCGAAGGTCTTCCCGACCTCAACACGCTAGTAAATGTAAATTTTATAAAATAGTAACTTAATCTAGATCCATTTAAATTTAACCTAAATTTATTTAAAAAAACTTACCTTTTTTTTTTAAATCACATACACAAATCCATAAACGAAAACCAATGTTTTTTTCACAGCACTATTTATATTTGGCGCGAATTTTAAATAAAGAACGTGAAATAAAAAATGGCCGACGCGTTTCGGCGCGCGTTCGTTTAACACTGAACTTGCTTCTTGCGCTTGCGCTTCTGTTATTACATACATTTTGTAGTCTCAATTAAAAATCAACCTTATTTACATAAAATAAAGCATATATTCTAATGGCGAAGAAAATGAATCATTTGTAACAACAAAATAGGCTTTATTGCTTAAGAAATAAGGCTATTTTGATATTAAATTAATTAAAAAAGCAGATCGCTTTTAAACTACATACAAAAATAATCTTTATTACTATAAAAATAGAGTAGAATCTAAATTGTTATTATAGTTTACTTAATTTAACGTATTTTCCAAGATTTCGAGGCTAAACCATCAGTTTCGACAGTGAGAAGTGCAGGTTGCATTATAAATGAATCGTGCAATTTAGTGTTGTAATATTGTTTAATATTTAATCTTGTGTTGTTATTGTTGCTATTACTGTACTATTTATAAGAAAATATTTTTGTTGAGCAATTTTTGATGTGGTTAGATAGATTTGGTTGCCAGTTTATCTTTATCTCTATATAAATATCTGACTATCTATAGCTTGATGGTTGTGGGTTCGATGCATGAAAAATGAAAACAGGTATTATCATTTCCACTCTTTCATAAAATAAAACAAGGCGTTGAGTTACGCCGCTCAACACACAGTTCCGAATTCGTGCGGAAAATTTTGTAACTTTAATATGTTTTATTGTCTCATTAAATTATCTTCAAAACAAGAAAAAATAAATTTAACGTATTTCCCTTTTAGCAGGGTAGGCAGAGAGAACTCCGTGTTTCCGTTCTCTACTTTTTGTATGAATTCGAAAAGATATGTTCAGTGCGAAATTCAACGCTGTCGCTCGTCGTACTTAATCGTTTGTTCAATTAATATCTAATATTAATTTACTTTTATTGTTCTTTTTATTTATGAGAAAACAATGGCAGTCTTGTATTACATTGTACGTACTTTGCTATATTATATTATATTGTATTGCATTCATTAAGTACATTTATCAGTTTCAAGTAATTTTAATTACTGTAGTTAATAATAACGAGGGATTCAATCTAAGAGAATTAGTAATTGTTCGTTCTACTTATTCTGAAACCATATTATTTATTTTTTTCAGTTTTACACACTTTTTCGCATTAAGTCTCTAATAAACGTAAGCAAAAATAGCTTGTGAGTCCAAAGTAACCCTTAATGGGTGGAGATGGGGATGCTGTGGTATCCGTTCAAGTTCGAGGCCAGGCGTCCACCAAAGAGGGATGCGTCTAAGAAGACCATATTTTATATTTTCCTCCTCTTCTCCTCTCTCCCTTCATCCTCCAGTGAGAATTGAACCTACGATCCACTTAGTCAGTTTATTTTACAGCTCCACCTTTTTCTCACATTTTACCGTAAGAACATACATTTAGACAGAAGAATATACATTTTAGACAGAAGGAACATACGTGTCTTGTACACTCCATTATCCTTGTCCCCTAATTCGACTGAATGCGTCTTGGGTAGCGGAATTCAACGCTGCATTTTCTTTTATCAGAGCGGAAAAAGAAAACAATGCATTTGCCCGTGTGGGTATCCAACTTTTTATATATGTCCTACATACGTATTATGTAAGTATATATATATATATTATTTTTATGTATAGTATATTTTGTAGTCGGCTATATATAGTTAGAACATTATTAATTTATTTCATTTTTTTTGTTACGTTTTTATTCTTGTATGTTAAGAATAGCATTTTATAACAATTTTTTCAAAACAATTTTAAACTTGTCAGTAATTATGTTTAAAATTGGTTTATAAACAATTATTGTCATTATTTAGCTGTATAATATTTAGGGTTGTCAATATCTTTTATCAAAAATCATTTTTAAAATATGAAAAATACACAAAACACACAACAGATAAGATAACTAAAACAAGTTAAAGAACATTTTTACGCATATATTATCAAAATTTACTTAACTTCAATATTGTATGAGATCCTTTTCCACAAATCAAGGTGATATTTTTAAAGATTTTTATCTATAAAAATCAGATCCATCAATCGATCCATCTGTTAATTCTACTGTGCCACAGACAAACACACAGTTCGGTGTTAAGCTATTATCACTACTTTTTACTGATGAGCACTAGCTTAGACCATTTTTTTAGCTTCACGCTGCATCCCGCAAATTGCAGGGTAGGCAGAGGGAGACACTTCCATTACACACTTCCCGCCGAATTTAGGAGGTACTGCGTGTTGAGAGGATAACGCCGCGCTTTGTCTCATTAACAGAGCGAGGATATGAAAATATTGAGTAATTAAATTCCCCCTGTGGGAATCGAACTCATAACCATCGCGTTTACAGTCACACACTGTACCATTGCACCACGACGGTCTTTTCTAAAATCCTCATGTCCCTAAAATATCTCTCTTAATAAGAAAGCTAAGGGTAATTTAAAAACAAATTCATTTTTTTATTAGGCCATTACAAGCAATTTCGATTTTTTGTCAAGTTATATAGAAATGTCAGTAGCGTCAGTCCTACAGGGAGATACCTATAATATAAAATAATTATAAAATAACTACAATTTAATTATTACATCCCTATAAAGCTTTGTTCATACATTACGTGTCAATTAGACAATTATAAATTACGAAACAAAGGCCATTCGATGGATTCTGCAAAAACATATTCGTGACGAGAGTATTATAGGAACGTGATTTTTTCTCACATTATCATTTACAAGACAAGTGAATGTCAAATCTACTACTGTCAACAATAGAAAATTGTTTTTTTTTTATAGTAACATTTTATTCAAAAGAAATAGAGAGAGTACAGAGAGATGATAGATAACCTAGTGTTGAGAAACTTTTTTTTCGAATGTTTTTATGGGAGGGGAAACGACAAGAGAGATTTTTCGTCCATAGAAAATCGCATCAAGCTAGTAATAAAACATTCAGCTTTACATGGTTCCCACACACAACAGGGTATGCAGAGGGAATCTAGTGCTAAGATACTCCGTTTCCTACTTTCCTTCTGGGGAAATGGCGTGTTGAATGACGGAACTCTACGCCGCGCTTGTGCTGGACACCAGAGCGAAGAAATGAAAATATTTAATATTTAATTTCTTCGAGTGGGAATCGAACCCACGACTTTTCGCGTTTAATTGGCTGGCTTCAATAAAATATAGTCAATTTTTTTTAAATATATTTAAAAAGCACGCCACATTTGTGCTAAAAATAATTTTATGCAACACGTGATATGTACTTACTCTTATAAATGCCATTTTTATCATGCCGACAAAATTATAGTTCGGCTGAAAGTGAGGAACGGAAGCCTACCCTCCTCCTCCTCTGCCTACCCTGCGATAAAAACTAAATCTAAAACCGAATTCTATTCCTATGTACATTCATATTTCATTGTATATACTTAGTATAACATTTGCATACTTAATTTTAATGAACACTTACATATATGTTGAGCAAGCTATTAATTTCTTTTATTACTTACATAGAAAACTAGTTAATAAATAAATACATACATAAATACTGTTGATTAACTCAGGAATATTTCAAAGAAATCGTAATTTTTACTATTAGAAATAATTCAAAAATATGCTTAAATTACTGTGGTATTGAGATTTACTGTAGGTATCGCGGAGTAGCTGAACTTACAATATTAAATTTTTCATTCCCCCAACTCGGAATCAAATGCACAACTGTCGTGCTTACAATCACACGCGCCCCTTTTATGGGACTTCACTGAAAGATTATGGATCAACATAGTCTACATTTTATCTCGGGATTCCCGCGGGATTGGAAATATGATTGTCGTATGCGCGTATCTACTGCCTACCTAAACAGAGATAGCGTAACTAAACATTTTTAAATAAATTATGTAAAAAAAAATGTTTTATTGTCAATAATGTGCTAAAAGCTAAGAAATAAGCCCGTGTTTCCATCCAGTCAATACAGTATAGGCGTAGTGGATTTTATTATTTTGCCTGATCAATGTATTTATTTTGATTGATGAGGGTGAGGGGTGTGATGACTGGAACCTGGGACCTATATATAAAAAAAATACATAATTTATTTTCAAGTTTTTATTTTTTCATAGTGTTGTTAGTTTAGTCATTTGTTCTACTGTCCTACTTCTTCATTAGTCCTTTCGTTTTATACATATACTGGAAAGTGTATCAATCTGTCAATATGAAGAGTGCCAAATTTCAATTACTAGATAAATATTTCAAGTTAACAAATAAGTTAAATATTTCTCCATTCAACGTGACATTGGCGAAGTGACATTGTGCTCAATTGGCGCGCTCGGAACGCCATAATAAAAAGAGTAGAACAGAAAAGAACTTTAACTTCAATGTTATTTTATGTGAGAGCAGTGAGTACTAAGGTTGTACGATTCGGAAAAAAAAAGAGAAAAACGACATTGAAATGGTTAGATTTTCTAAGCAGAAAATGTTAGGATAATAAATATACCTACGATTATTCTACTACGAATAGAATAATCGTAGTTGTAATCTTGTATAGAAGTGTGACGTAGACAGACAGGATTAATCAGTCTAGTGATAAATGACTGCGTGTTCTTACAGTCTAAGTCTAATCTAGACTTATTTTTGGTATTTCACGAATTCTCCCCGACTAGCTACTTCGTGCTAATAGAGTTGTCAGCGTGGGAATAGAAACGAACGCTTGAAGAATGGGTCAAGTATTTGGTAAACTTTATATACAAATGTGTATTATTATTATAATATTGTATTACTGTATATTTATTATTAGTATTATTTGCGGCTGTAATAAATATTATTGGCGCGTTGAAGTTTGATTTTTATCAGTTCCAAGGGACAGAAGAGCGAAAAATTTGATATAGTTTCTAGAATTTGGCTTGATATCTCCACGCGTTCCTGGGAAAAAACGTCTTGACAGGCGGACGGTTGGTTTTTGCTTTCGAGATACAGAACTCTTTAAGTTAACTATAGCATAATATAAAAAATATTTTTTTTTCTACATAAAAATAAACCTTAGAATGAAGAAAGTCATTAACATTCCATGGAGTCCATCGTTTTGCAGGGAGATGAACCCCGAGTGCATGGAACTTGTGACCCAAATGTAAACAGAAAGATCCCTTTGAAACCTTCCTGAGCTCCTTTCTCTACCTAACATAAATACTTATACATGATTAATTTATCTATATCTATGTAATAAATATGTAGAAGATACATGGAATATATAATTATGAGAAAAACATGTATCAATATAATAGAACCCAAAACAATGATTCTTATTTTTTTGTCTACATGTCTGTGAATTTTTGCACTAATGTACTACTGTACTGTACTAATTCAACTACGGTTTTAACTATTATATTTTGGCAAACTTCCCTTAGCATTTAGTGTTTCTTTTTTTTGTCTTCCTCGGTCGGCCCATAAATCGATCCATAAATAAAAGTTACATGAATATGAAGTACAACAGTCGAACAAAATTCAATAAAATTACAATAAAATAAATATTTTATAAATTTATTGTGAAATGAATTAGCTGATTAAAGTTTCAGCTAAAAATAATAATTTCTGTAATAATAAATAAAAAAGGCAGTTCAGGAAATTTGTTTTAAAAACAATTTTTAGTGACGGGATAAATCCGATTTACAAAAAAATACGATTAATCACATGTAAAATACGATTTATCGTATTTTTACCGAAATCTTCATATTCTCGAAGTCGAGGGCACAGCTAATACTTTCATTAAGTATAAGCGCAGTAAATAAAATTACGAACATTGGTTTGCTGTGCGGAAGTAAGTAGAGAAATTCATTAGAAATTCCCAAATGATCCTTAGTCTAGTCGTTGGGGGTAAAATTTAATGAAAGAGGTAAATGTACCAGTGGTTAATGAACTTTAGGGGTGAACATAACATCTGATATTTTACACTTTTGTTTGAAATTCTGAAAAAGAATTAAAGTTGATGATCGTAAGTTATAGACGCGGCAGTGTCGTCTTTAATTAAATACGATAGTAGTTGATTCGAATTGTATTCAAAGAAAATGTTCAGGGGAAAGGCTTTAGTTTTTACCTTACAAATACAATGACTTCTAAAAAAAGGGAATGTAGAGTGCACCTAAATTTATATTATTTTTTAAAACTATTAGGAAATATTTTTTTAGGATATTCTTTATTTGTACCTTTAACTTCTTGTGTAATCACATAGAAATTACTAATTATTTTCATCGAAATACATTAAGGTTATATAATTTTTTTTTTTCCATTCGAACCAGTAGGTAGGTACTTTCTGAGATTAGCGCTTTCGATCAAACAAACTCTTCCTTATAATAATAGTAAAAGTAAGTTTTTTTAGCTTCATTCTGTATCCCGCACATAACAGAGTAGGCAGAGGGAACCTGGGAACACAATCGTCTCATTTATTACCTACCCCACCGCGCTACGACGGTCTCGATATTAAGATCCCTTCATATGTACAGACAAACACAAATAATATAACTAGTCTAGTTCAATCAAACGACTTTAGCTAGCTTTATAAAAGTAAACAGCATTCAGTCTGGACTAAAGCCAGGAATATTAATAAGGTAAATGACAAATTGCAAGCCGCAGACTTTGCTAACATACAAGTGATTGCACAAAGAGAAGCAACAAGACGTTTATTATTATGTTAGTTGTTTTTTATCTTTACATTGTATCCTGCATACAGCAGGGAGGCAAATGAACTCTCCGTTCTCCATTAAGACATTTCCGTTCCTGTGTGTGTGTGTGTGTGTAAGTGGCTGAACTTAACGCCGGGCTTTGCCTCGCTACTAGAGCTAAACATTTGAAAATAATTTCCTATTAAACGTTGATATGTACTTGTTCATTTTAATAGACATATAACAATTTTGTGCTACATATGCACAAAATCAGCTTTTCTACATTCGATTTTCGATTATCCGAATGACTAATGAAAACAATTAGTTCGGTCAATCGAGTTTCTACTGTATTATAATAATTAGGTTTTGACAACATACCTTTATTTTCCTTTCAGTTATAGTTTTCCATTCCATTATTCAAGAAAAAAATTGGAAAACGCAAAGAAAATCTTTAGTTTGTTTATTATGTAGGTACGTTATCTTGTAAAATAAGTCCGCGTATCTTTTAACAGAGCGAGTGTTACGGATAATTTATCACGTCACGTACACTCTCAGTGAAATAGAAAGTCACGTATTATAATGAATTCTGATCATATTTTATGTTGTGTATTGAAATTTTATTTGGATAATTTTGTTTCGTTAGCTAAACACGTAGATTTTGTTGTTAGGCAAAGGGAACCTGAGAATAAGAGTGGATTTAGATGTGGGGGTCCCATGGCAACCATGGAGTGGGGGACTCGTACATTTTATAATAAAGAATTTATTTTAAATTCAAGTTGTACTATTTGATTTGCAACAAGCTCTATAAGAGTACACAATGTTAAAACGCACTAGTGCGTCGAAGTTCGCGATGTATGTAGCGTTGTAGACCTGGGTCTCGACCCAACACGCCATGTCCGGAACGGCCGGAAGTCGAAAGCAGCTAAATCATAATATAATTAATTATTAAATGATAAAGATAAAATAAGATGGACCACTTCTTTCTGTTTTATTTAGACTTATATACTGTGCAGCTTATGCTAGAAAACAAGATATCTGCGAGAAAGAAGATACAGGTTCACAGATAAGCTTGGATGGTGAATGAAAGAGAAATTCAAAAATGTATTGTAAAAGGCAAAAACGGGCTTAAGATCTGGAAGAAAATAAATGGAACAGTACTTTTTCTTTTCCCCATGATCACTTTTTTTTTAGCTGTAACCGACGAAGTTTTCAGTGCCTTTGTATCATTACAGAAATAGAACCTAGCTCTTGTGTGAATAGGAGTTGGCATGTTGGGTTTGACATCCAATTGGACTCAGAGCTGGACTACCTCAAAGCACGGTGTTAATTTTTAATATAAATTATCTCAGTATTTACATAATTATATTTATTTCGATAACTTACGTAATTCTTTATAAACTAAGTGCCTACTATTAAAGTATGGCAATAACTTATTGTGGTGATTGTGTGTGGCATATAAAGACATTAAAATATAATATTACTAGCGACCCCCTTGCGGCTTCGCCCGCTTTTATTACTGGATTAT
>JAEBDU010013000.1:218372-256227 GCA_016802625.1 Heliconius numata
TTTTTTAATAATTTTGGTTTAAATCATAGTTTTATTTGTAAGGTAGAAAACCTTAATAACTTTTAATACTTTGTAACAATAAGTAAATAACAAATTATACAACTTTCATATTTTAGCGAAGGCGGCAAAGAAAATTTAGTCTTAAGACACTCTGTCTTATAATTTTTAGAGCCACAAACTTAACCTAAGCTTTGCCTCGACACCAGAGCGAAGAAATGGAAATATAAATGCAAATAAATGTTTCATTTCCTCGAGAGGGGATCGAACCCACAACCGTCGCGTTGCAGTCACACCTTCGTGCCGCGGCGGCCTCAAAATTTAACAAGTCAATTTCTAAAAAAATGCACATTTATTATTGACTAGATTCCTAATTAAATCACCAATTTTGCTGACATAGCTGTCAGTAGGGGTCAGTCGTAGCGCAGGTGCACAAATGTTTGATTTTCGAACTTGACAGGTTGTGGGATCGACATTCCACTAGAGAAAATAAATATTTAATATTTTCGTTTATTTGCACTGGTGTTGAGATATAACAAAACAGAACAAGCCTAGATTCAAGCTGAAAGCGGAGTGTCTCGACTCTAAGTTCTTTTCGTTAAAAAGACTGAGCTGGATTTGAACTAGCTACCTCTTGCAATAAAAGCATTTAATTTAGTGATCTGCGGTTAAATAAGAGTCAATTAATCTATATTCTTTCGCACATCTATTTTGTAGTTCATTAACTTTTAGCTATTAATTCTATTAATATAAGCGTTGAGTGAACGAACTCTCCAAGTTTTGAAGCATAAATAATATTTTTATTAAAAATAGAAATTAAATGAGTGCAAAGACCATTTCAATAAAAAGATAATGAAGCAACTTTACAATCTATAAATCTTCAATAATAATGCATTCAAATGACCATTGGTTAACTGTTCCTTTTTAAATCATTCATCACGCCAAACTTAATATAACACTACCCTACTTTTTAGTTAGTGTTTAAAAATTTAGTAGTTATTTATTTTATGCAAGAACATATTTTTTGACAAGTTTCACTTAATATGTAAATGTAAATACTGTATTATTCAGCTGATAAAATAAAATTTTAGTCTGTGACTCGTTTTTGATACGAAAAGACTTAATTTGAATATTTTCAAGTCTTAAATTTAATTATAGGTACTATTATTGAGTATTTAAACGTGATAGTCGTAGATTCGATTCCTTTTTAGAGAAATATTAATAATTGTGCACAGTAAGCAATTCTTTCAATGACAGAAAACCCGACTGCGTGACGCAAAGAAGTGCTTATATTTCTCCCCAGGGTATTATTCGTGTAATTATAAAATATATTATGAAATAATTTATCTGCGTGCCTCTAACTTATCATTCTTAATTTTAATTCCATGGAATTGAAAAATCTATCATCCATCCATCAGCCTTTCAACGTCCACTGTTGGACATAGGCCTCCCCTAATTCTCGCCACTCCGTCCGGTCCTGTGCCCTTTGAATCCAGCGGATTCCCGCTGTCTTTTTAAGGTCGTCGGTCCACCTGGTTGGAGGGCGGCCTGTGCTCCTTTTGCCGAGACGGGGTCGCCATTCGAGGACCTTTCTTCCCCATCGGAAGAAAAATCTATAATATACATAATTTTAAATTTGCTCTAATATTAAAATTTACTTAATATAATAAAAACACTATCAAAATAAGTTTACTGTTAAGATTCTTCAAAAAAATATGCACAAAATCTGTAAGATACCTACATGTCGATCATTCAACAGTTTCAGAAATCACTAAATATATATATTTAATTATTTCAATTGTGTGGATTACTGTTAACTTTTTGTTAATAACAGGTGCAGAGCTTAGATCATTTCGACATTTCGAGGCGATAGGTAGCATGCTTAAATAAAATATTTTATTATACATTTGTATTTGTTAAATACTACTATAAGGAAAAGTTTGAAATTTATATTGTTTTTTGGTGAAATAATCATGAAATTAGTTCTATCTCCAGTGGTGCGACAATATGCACTTGTTGTTACGGGTAAGTAATTTATTTTTTCCATTATCTTTCAAAGATTTTTCCACATTTCTCGCTTTATTTAAGAGATGTAAGTTTGATTCTAAGCTCTGTAATGTGGTCATCGAATAATAATACTTTGCGGACTTATTAGTGAAAATTTGAGGTAGGTCACAATAGCATATATCAGCATAATCATGAAAGGGAAAGATTCCTTCCCGTCTTTTATATTTTTTTGTGTATATCTGGACAACGAACAGTTTTAAGAGGATTTTTTTTTATTTTCTCAAAAGAATTTTTAGATGAAATTTTTAATTGAAAGAATTTTTAGAACTAAATTGAGTCTATACGTTTTGACCGAGTTCCGGAACTCTAATTGAGTCCCACGAAACATTATAGGAGATAGAGTTGTCATTGGAATTTTATTAGATTTTGAAGATTACCAAAAAGAGTGATCTGATATAAGAAAGATCAATGATATAAATCTCAATGATCAATGATCTT
Source organism: Heliconius numata (assembly GCA_016802625.1). NCBI lineage: Eukaryota > Metazoa > Arthropoda > Insecta > Lepidoptera > Nymphalidae > Heliconius > Heliconius numata. The sequence continues at coordinate 220,875 of JAEBDU010013000.1, forward strand.
CTGCTCTACGTAATTACGTATTAATATATTGAAAATAAATTAATTTTTAATAAAAACAAAAACCGACTTCTAACAACGAACTAAAAAGTGAAAAATAATTATATAAAGATTTTGTAATTTTGAAGTCGGTGCAAAGTAAAACAAACAGGCTTAGTAATTAGATATTGTAGTAAGGGTGTTGTAGCATTAGCTTGATCCGGTTTTAGGGGACTTTCCCCTACATGCTACAAAAAATAAGTGTAAGGATCAGCCTAGTGTATTTTGATAATTTTCCCAGCTAATTTTGCCATTTTGGCGACTGGAATGAGCATCGGATGGCCATCGCCAACATTGGTCAAGTTGAGAGATCCAATTAAGACACCTCTAGAAAGACCAATCACAGTGGAGGAAGAATCATGGCTCATCTCCGTGGGTTATTTGGTATCTATGTTTAGTAAGTTTACATTATACTTTCAGTTTTAGTAATATCTAGCACAAAGGTGTTCATATCGCTTATCTGCATTAATTTATTCGAAATTAAGGAAAATAGTATAACTAAAAAAGGAAATACAAAACTATTTAATAACCTACTCTTTCCGTAACATCCATATCCATATGGATACTATGCGGGAGAAAGCAGAAAGAGAGAAACCTAGAATTATGAAATTTGGCAGCTAGTATCTACAGGTAGTATTAGTTCAGGAAAAAATCTGAAAACTATACATTTGTGGTTAAATCCTAACAATAATAACCTTAAAAGAAGGAGCAAAATTTGATAATAAAGCCGTTAGTTCAAGTCAGGTATCAGTCGAAAGGGCTCTGGCTAAGCTAAGCTTGAATTTAAAAATATTGAAATATTAAATTTTGATTTATTAATTATATATTTTATAATAACATTTTCAGGTAGCATTACAGGTGGAATATTCCTAGATAAAATGGGCAGAAAGAATTCTATCATACTAATATCGATACCAAAACTTTGTACGGCGATTATTTTGATTTTCGCTAATAAAGTGTGGATTTTTATTACGTGTCGAACACTTATGATAGCAGTGGATTGTTTCATGGTGGTTGCGGTACCAATATACGCTTCTGAGATAGCTTGTGTAAGTATGGTATAAGATTTTTTTTATACACCTAGTAGACTATATAAGAGTTCTTGAGACATGGAAATAGAATTCACTTCCAAAAGATGCAAGTTTAAATAACGCTGCGTCTATTTTTTTAAATATTTCCTATAACATTTTTATATTTTCAGTGTAGAACAATACTTTAAAGCTGTTATTAAAATTATTTAATATTTTTTTTTTGAAAAGGAGCTTAGGCATTTATAATATACGATTTCTATCCAGATTCAAGTCTAAAAGGGCATTATTTACAGTGCCATCCGAATATTACTTTCATAGACATTGTAATTAGCACAAGTAACTAGCATGTACAGGTTACATAAAAACTATTAATATCCAACATAAATCATTTTTCATTTCGAACCAATAATTCTTGAGATATTAACACGTCCCACGAAACAAACTCTTTAACTATATAATAGTAAAGATTTTAATTATTTTCTTTCCAGAAAGAACATAGAGGGTCTCTAGGCACGTTTCTGCAGTTGTTCTCAGCGCAAGGAATACTTTTCACGTTGTCTGTGGGCCCATTCCTGTCGTATAAGACTTTTAGCATAGTATTTGCGGGTGCTTTGTTTTTGTTATACCTGCCATTGCTAGGTTTACCGGAAACACCGTTTTATCTGTATTCCAGAGGTATTAACACCAAATCATAATTATAATATATGAGATCAGATATAAGGAGATATTTTTATATACGAAAATTCATACTGCGTTAACAACTTAGGTTAAACGATTCCAGGACGAGAAGACGAAGCGTTAAAAGTGCTGATAAAATTACGTGATTCCGAGATCATAGCAAGAGAAGAGATAGAAGAATACAAGATTTCAAAGAATAAAAAGGAGAAAATTGACAAAATAGCCTTATTTAGAAACAGAACTTTTTTAAAAGCATTAGCTTTGGGAGTATCTATGGGGGCTGGTAGTCAGTTAATCGGTATTAACGTTGTTTTGTTTTACTTACAAACTATAATGGAAGCTGCCAATACCAGTGTTCCACCTGAAATAGCATCAGTTACTTTTGGAGTTATTCAAGTATTGGGAAGTTTCTGTACAACTTTTATTACATATAGATTTGGACGGAGAATCATTTTGCTTTCCACTCTCGTTGGTATATTTATTGGTATGGTAAGTTTATTTATTTTTATTTGAGGAGGTAGTTTTAGTGATAAGTCACTTTATTTTTCACTATGTGATTATTTGGAGTTTTGACCAGTAATTATGTTTATATTTCTAATTTGATAAAGTATAATGGGTCTCTTTGTTTAGCGTTAACTAATTAATAATGCTATGCTTTGTCTTGTCCTTATAAGAGCGAGGACTTAAAAATTATGATTAAATAAGTTGAGGCCAGTTGTGGCGAAGGGGCGTATGTGCGACAGGTTGTGGATTTGATTCCTACTTGAGGAAATGAAATTGTGAAAGTGTGACGATGAGGTCCGACCCTCAATACGCAATGTCTTGAAAAATTTTCGTGGATAACACAATGTCTTAACACTAAGTTCAATCTTTCCACGCTGCTGTATGCGGCAAACAGCACGAGGCTGAAAAATGAATAAGTTTATAATAAATTAAAGTTAATTGAAATACTCGTATAATATATTTTTTATAAATAATTGTCTTTTTTAGATGGGTCTCGGAATATTTTTCAAGGTATCTGAAGTCAACGGTAATGTAGTGACCGGTATAATGAACTACCTACCAATTACATCGGTGATCATCACCATAATGAATTACTCTATAGGTAAGTTTCCATAATATTTAATTTTAAAAATGTTTTAGGGGAGGAATAAATTATTTTCGATACCTTTCTCTGATAACATGACAATGCGCGACGTTGAGTTCCTCCATTCTATTCACAATGTCTCGAACATTGGGCGGTGCAAGGGGAGGGAAGTGTTTTAATATTATTGGTATGAGTGAGATATTGAGTGAAGTATGTAATGCTTTTATGGGTTTCATTACAACTTATAATTATAAATATTAGTTATTTTATTTATATTCATAAGTTTTCATATATTTTCATAAGATTTAGTATATGGTTATTATTTTTACAGGTATTGGATCTCTTCTATGGGTAGTTGCTTCAGAATTATTCGAGGGTCCAGCAAGAGCTGTCGGATGCACTATCAGCATCACTTCGGCCACTGTAACAGTTTTCTTTTCCAGTAAATATTTCGCGTTAATGATACAGGCGGTGGGACCAGCCTATACTTATTGGACATTTTGTTGTGTTTGTGTTGTTCTCTTTGCTATAATAGCAATTTTCTTACCTGAAACTAAAGGAAAAAGTTTTAGTGAAATTCAAATGGCTTTAGGCGACAAAAAGGAATAAATTTAAAGAAATATTTTAGTATATCATTAGTTCAAACTCTGTATTAGAAAAAAAATTTAAAGGCAAGACTTGTAATACCAGTATTTTTTGAATACAGCAAATATTTATCTTGAAAATATAGGTCTTATTTTTATTATACAGGTAATTTCAATACCGATATTAACCGGTACCTTCAATAATTATCAGTTTCTTTCCTTATACAAAGTTTTCATATTCAAAATAAATTATGTAGATGTTGAGACCTATTAGAACATAAGTATAATATTATGTAATTTTAATAAAATTATTAAAAATATTTAATTTCATAATAGTTGCGATCATGGACCATGGAATCTCAATCTAGTCTAGTAAATATTATTATTATTTTTTTTATGAATTATATATTTTTTCTATGTTTTTAGTGCAATAAAGTATTATTTAGTAGATACAAGTTTCATGCAACCATTCGACATATTTTACATAGAACCGAATTCGCTCGGACTTACCCCCAAGAGATAACGCGTGAAGGTAAAAAAGACCATGGAATGGAATTTGAATAGACTAAGCACTAACCTATTGGATGAGACCTACTGATATTGCTATTCTCTTAGTCTATAATTAAAAAAAAACTGTCTGTGACTCGTCTTCCGCTAGGTCCCTACAAAGCGGCGTAATGGTCTCGGTTACAACATATTCGGTCATACTTCGTTCTTTATTTAATTCGTTAGGTAGTGGAACCCACGTTTGGCTTTAAGAAAGAAAACAAAATGGGAGCAACCAGAGACTTACATATTCATCATCATCATCATTATCAGCCTGTCCTCGTCCACTGCTAGGACATAGGCCTCTCCAATGGCACTCCTCTGAGCTCGATCTTCAGCTCTTCGCATCCAGCCGTACTTAGGTATTATATCTGAGGAAATCCTCAGGACGATGACACGACCTACAGATGACAACAGTTCCTTATCTTAATACTAAATATTAAATATATTGTTTTATATTGGTACACTAATTAATATAAAGTACATATTTAGACAGCTGATAAACAACAGACAAAAAATAAATATTCATGTCGATTTTTCATGCCTTTCATGCATTTCACATCACATGTACTCGTGTTTATATTACATTGTAACGACAAGTACTTAAGTTTTTATTTTTTTGTTTGCTCATTACAAAAAAAAAAAATGGAAAGTTAGCGTTTAACAAAGAGTGTTGTCACACTCACAAATATAATTCAAATATCCTTATAATATAGGAAAGGATCTACAGAGACTGTAAACAATATGCCCAATGAGGAAAACATCAGAGAAAATTTTTCAAGATAGCTGCTATGTTCTTTGTGAAAGAAAGCAAGGAAAATAAAATTAATTTTAATTAATATTTCATCGCTAGACCAATTAACAACTAGTTTAATTAGTCAGTTAAACGATTTTATCTATGCCTTTAGATATGGGGACGTCTTAAATTTTATATGGGTTTGTCTATAAAGATTAAGCCGAAGCCCTTACTGGTAACGTATCTATAGTATATATATTATTAAATACGGTGTTATATCGGTATATGTTGAACATAGAATGTTTTCCTTTTTTGAAGTCGGTTAAAAACATTTCTATTATTTTCATAAAAACTAAATTTCAAGGATGTAGTAAGATTTTAGTTTATTAATATTACAAAGTGTTCACGTAAAGCGCCTACGAAATTTATATGAGCAAATTTGTAATTTGTTTTTTGTGCTCATCGACCGATATTCTTTACATTAGTCAATAAGATTATTAATCAATCCTTCTTATTGTAATAAGTGTACCAAGTAACACGTATTTTCTTTGTTCTCCTTTAAATTCTGTCAGAATTCCATCACAAAGCATTGAGATTTTATTCAATAAATCTTGTGTTTGGTGTGTGACCAGCTGAATTGGACTATATTTTGTAGTAGTAATATAGACTGAAATAGAATATAAAAGACCGAAATAAGTCACAGTCACTCTCACTCGCATCTTCTTTAATAAGTTATACGACAGAAGCTCGTTCTTACGATAGAATTTCAAATTTCAATATGGTCCAATAAAAAGGATCTGGGAACTGTAATATCATGTTGTAGTAGTCTCCCAGCCTTTATACTAATGATGAAAATATACTTATATTTTTAAGGCTTTAGGCGTGTCTGTCTGGCATGGGTTTGAAACCGTGCTTAGTGACTAGCAAAGAACAACGTCTTTTTTTATATTATACCCAAAAAAAAAAAAAGAATACTTTAACGAAAGTAAGATACTATTTTACCTGATTTACCTAATTTGATTTGGCAAAGCAACCAACATCCAATTTTCGTATTTCCTCATAGTAGACTTACTACCGGTACTTACCGGTGTTGAGTGAATACGGAAAGAAACTATCAGATACAATAAATTTCTAGTAAGTATGTATATTTCTAGTATGTATTACTTAATAACGGATTTCTTAATATCAGATTTATCAGAGTAAGTAGTATAAAAACAAATTCATATTTCCTATTCGTCATCACAGGGTCATTTGTTCTAAAAATATATACAAAACCAATAGAAAATACTTCCATAAAAATATGTTCAAAATATATTTCAATTAAGTAAAAGTTGTTAATTTTGAATGACATTTTATTTCAAAATATTATTTATGTATTTTTAAATACCTAACTAAATATACAGTTATATATATGTGAGAATTACCTTAAAGTACTAATAAAATATAGAATTAGATTAAGATAAGGCAAGGTTTTATTATATAGCCATAATAATTACCATTGTTCCATATTTATATTAGACTTGACGTTTTCTTTATACGATTAAAAGTTTCAAACTAAGAAATTTATGTTACTTGACAAAAGACTCCATTCTTTCGCAATCGCTTCAGTGTATACATCGTGTGGTCTTTCAAATTGCTTTAGTTTAAATTAAATTAAATAAATATGGAAATAAAATAATTAATTATATATTTTTTTTTATAAAAAAAGAAAATAAATTGTGATTTTTAATACTGCATGTATTAGTAGATTAAAAAAAAACATTTTTTTTAAGTGTAAAATTGAAAATTGAAGTTAATCAAAATGATATCAATTCTGTCTCCATTGATACGAATGTACGCGTTGGTTTTGACAGGCAAGTGTATTGTTTTCTAATTTTTATTAAATAGACTAATAGGGAAAATAAATATATGACTTCGCTCCTATATGTTAAAAAAATATACAAAAATATATAGATAGATAGACGGGATGGTTACGGGTTCGATTCCCTGTATGGGGAATAAAATATTTATTATTTTCATTTCATACCTCTGGTAACAAGATAAGTTAGTTCCGTCACTCTTGCAACACTCGCAACACTCAATGACTCGAGAATTAGGTAGAAAGTTGGGAACGGAGAGTCTTAACACTAATAGGTTCTCCTCTGCCTACTCTGCTATACACGTATTATATGGAACAACGTCTGTCTGTAAATGATTCTTTCTCTCTCACATAAGGAAAACTTTGTCATCGTTGTGACTATAATTTTTAAAATTTATAATAATTATAATGTTATCTTTTGCTACTGTATTCTTTCTTTTAAAGATTTTTTTTAATGAGAAAATGGACTATTAGTAGATGCAATTTTTTATAACCTGAAAATTAAGAATTTCAAACAAATTTTCACATTATTTATCCCTTTTATTAAAAACAGAGGATTTCAAGTCGTGCCTCTTGGAGACCATCCAAGTGCTCTGACAACTAATCCATATGTTCTCATCCAGCTACGTCGAAATTCTATACGCTTTTTTTCAACTTATATTTATTTTTAACATCTTTGTAAGGAGATTTTTACAAATTTCCACTACATAAAGATAATGACTTAAAATTACCATAGGGGCGGGTTCAAATCCCGTACGTTCATATTTTTATACATTTCTAAAGTAAGTAATAAGTCGCTTACTTATACTCACTTGGTGCCAAATTTCATAACTGTAGGCCCACAGCAAAATCAATGCAGAAATGGTCGTATCTTTTGCTTTAACTTAGAAACTTGTTTAAAATTTGGTTTATTCTGCCTACCTTGATTCGCGGGAAAAAGCGTGAAGCTACTTTTTTAAAATTCATATAATTATTATTGTACAATCAATGAAATTTGTTTACGCAAAAAATGTTATTTGGCTTACAATTATTATTAATATAGAAAAACACGAATTAAGCAGAATGCAGTTGTAAATTTACACGTGTGTAGACTCAATTATAAGCGCAGTATAAGTTGATTGTTTACCTTCTTTTTATACCTAAGTATCATTACTTGTACTCGTATATTAAAAATAATATGATCAATTAATCCGTAGGTAAAAAGTCTCCGATTATACACGATGGTTGAGGTTCGATCTTCATTCGGGAGAATTTTTTATATAATTGCTTATATATGACCAGTCGTGGCGCGTGGACTGTAAACACGACAGTTTGTGGGTTCGATTCCCATTCATTTCGTCGCTCTGGTAACAACAAAGCGGTGGGTGATGTTTCGCCATTAAATACGTATATCTCGGAATTAAATGGAAAATGATGAACAATGGAGAATATAATTTAATCTTGATTTACTTTTTAAGTGGTAACCGTCTTAAACTTATTTTCGTAATTTTATTTTATATATTACGTTTTCTTTTAACGTTAATTACAAACGAAACATAATAATTTTTCTTTTATTATTAAAGCAATAAAAGCGTGGGGAGAAACTGAAGTCTTAATCGAAACTAATAATACAATGATATATATGTAAATATTAGGCATTCGCACCATATAATTTATGCATTCTAAATTTTTTATTAAAACAGCTGTACAGTGACTAATAGGAAAGTATGGAAGTTTAGTATTTTTTTTACACATTATCAAAGAAGTTTTTTTTTCTTTTCGCCATTAAGACCTTGCTTTTTATTTGCATATTACGTGTCGGAATATAATGCCGACAGAGTTCTTTATTATAATTATTTTGGGTGTTATATATCTATTCATTTTGATGATATAATTAAGAATAGTCAGCTTCTTTTCCTCTCGCTTTCTACGCAATTGTAAAGGCTGGAATAATATAAATTAGTACTTAAATTCTTTTTTAATAAATGGGGTAAATTAAACATAATAATTTGTAACAATATTGCAAAGCGCCCTTACAAAAAAAACCTTCATATATTATGTATTTACTAAAAAATGCTGAACCGGTCTTAGATAATAATGTAGGTCGCATTTTTCTAAACCATTTAAAATTATACGCTTATAAAATAATTCGCTAATATGGTACCAAGGTGAAGTAATTCAGTATATTGAATAAGTAATCGATTAGTTCAAGCGGGCGAAGCCGCTGTCGGTTGCTAGTACACTATAAGTAGCTATATTGTAACTAAGCTGCAAACAAATAAATTAAATGACAAAGATAAAGATTAGATGAAACCATCTATAAAATTAAATAAAGCAGGATTAACTATAATTATAATAGTACCTATTGTCTAACTTAATTGAGTTTTTTTAGCTTCACGCTATATCCACCTAGTGTTAAGCCACTCCGTTCTCCACTTTCCGTCGAAATTTTTGAGGCATTGCGTTTCGAATGGCGCAAATCAAAATTGCAAATTTAATTTGTTTTGTTTGTATAGAAAAGCAATTAAAACCAATTCTTAATTACAGTTAATTTGGGAGTTCTTACAACTGGAATGAGCCTTGCATGGTCATCACCGTCGCTGGTGAAATTAAGGAATCCTAGTGAAACCCCTTTGTCACGACCGCTTACAGATGAGGAAGGATCTTGGGTGGTATCTGGAGGCTATTTAGTATCAATTTTCAGTGAGTTTACCACTAAACCTAATATTTGTTCATATTACGTATTTGTTTTAAGTATCTGAAGGATGTCTATACAGTACTTTAGGTCTGAAATAAGTTACGTAGGTTCCTACAGAACTATTCGTATCTACAAATCGTGGTCATTAAGATTTGATCCAATTTTACATATCTTTATTTTTTTAATTATTCCAGCTAACGTGGTAGGTGGTGTGCTTATTGACGTTGTTGGAAGAAAGCTATTTATCTTATTGGCAACTGTACCCAAAATTCTCTGCGCGTTAGTCCTTATATTTGCCAACGAAGTGTGGATTTTCATATTATGCAGGGCGGTGATGGTGGTGGTCGATAGCCTAATGTTAATTGTGGTACCAATATATGCATCTGAAATGGCGACTGTGAGTACTACTTAGAATATATATTTTTTAATATTTAAAAGGTTACACAGACCCTATTGAACATTGATACTTTTTACATTGATTGAGACTTGGTTTTTTGTTTAATGAAATCGATGACTTTTAAAGGTTCAGAGTTAACTAGGACGACATATACACCAAATTTAATTTTAAAAAAATAAACTTAAAGGTCAAGGGTTGATATCCCCAAAGCTTCTTTACTGTAAGGATTACTGACAAAAATATGTGTGTTGTGGTGTTTCGGGATTCCGGAATTCGGAATTCATTAGAATCCAGTGCAGCTTTCCCATACCTATCTGGCTAGAGCCTTTAGTCTCATATAATTTATAGCACTGAGGACATTTGAAAAACGTGTTAAGATTTTTTTTACTCTACATATATGTATATTTTTCTTTTCAGAAAGATCACAGAGGTGCTTTAGGGACTTTCCTTCAGTTATTTTCTTCATTGGGAGTTCTTTTTACTCTATCTGTTGGTCCGTTCACGTCATATAAGAACTATAACATCATACTGACTTGTGTTATCACCGTCCTAAGCATACCCTTGTTTCTATTGCCAGATACACCATTCCATATATATGCTAAAGGTAAAGTATCATTTTTTTGTTAATGGAGTGAATAGGTAATTTTAGTTGAATTCATTTCGATTTTAATAGAAGTAACATAAGTAGAAATAATATACGAAGTTGACGCAAATGAAACTGCGGGCGGCAAATAGTCAATAATTAAAAATATACGTATATACTTGTATGTTCTTGCGTCATTAAGTTCTGTTGTAAAGATCAATGTCTATAGAGTATGATATAACAATTGCTGAAGGGATCAACCATATGTTCTAAATCCAAAAGGAATTTAGAACAAAACTGAACTGGTGTAACACGGGGCAGGCAAGAACAGCTACTCTTATAGCGCAGTAAATTCCTAAGAAAAAAATAAACATATCGTACTAAAATTTTACTCCAGGGGCAATTTTAAAACTTATTGATGAATTTAAGTTTTTTTGTTTTTATAATCTTAAATGAAAACTTCATATATTTTCAGGTCGCCACGAAGAAGCTTTAAAAGTATTAACAACTATACGAGGATCACAAATGCGTGCAAAAGAAGAATTAGAAGAGTACAAAATTACGGAAGATAAAACGGAGAAGAAAATGGAGAAGTCCACGTTATTGACGAATAAGACATTCTTGAAAGCAGTGTCTTTGGGTTTTGTACTAGGCGCTGGTAGTCAGTTAATTGGTTCAAATGCTATCAATTTTTACTTGCAAACTATTTTGGAATCCACTAAAACTAATGTGCCTCCAGAAATAGCTTCAGTCACTATAGGAGTAATTCAAGTTTTGGCCAGTTTTTCTACCACTTTAATCATGAATTCTTTTGGAAGGAGGACCATTTTATTGTCGTCGCTATTTGGAATATTTCTTGGATTGGTACTTATATTTCTATTATTTTTTAAAACTGGTGTAAAAAATAATTTTCTATAATTAGCACACAGTATTTTGCTATAAACACCGTAAAATAATTTTATATCTAGAGAATAAAACAAACTGCATGAAGAAAAATAAATAACATTTTTTATGAGACTGTAATTTTACCTATTTTTTCTGTAATTTTTTTGTCAGTTTCACGCTTTATCTCGCATGTAGCAGGGTGAAGACACTCCGCTCCCCACTTTACTGCTCCCCACTGAAATAATTATAGCGAGGGATATAAACGCAGCTTCGCCTGCTTGGAATTGTTGTTATATTATAGCAAAATTATACAAAATCTTTGCATAAATAGTAGCCTGTGTTATTCTGATGTATAAACTGTAAAGTTTAATCAAAATAGGTTCCGCAAGTTTTAGAGTGAAAGTGGGACAAATCGTCATTTAATTGCTTTTGGTGTTTATATTGCACACTTATTAAATATTTATAAAATAATTTAATTTATTTCAGATCGGGCTTGGTACATTTTTTGAGGTAACCTTTGATACTGGAGAAGAAATAAATGGCTTAATGAATTATTTACCCATTATTTCCTTGATTCTTGTCATTTTCTGCTATAATGTTGGTAAGTATTTTCTCTCTTTTTTTATTTCAGTCTGCCTAACAGGGTAGACAGACCTGGAACCTGGAGAATTAACTTGGAACCTAGTATTAAGACGCTCCGTTCTCATTAAGTCTCTTCCGTTCCTCCAATTTTCGCCGAATTCTTGAAGCATCGTTTCGCCGAGTGGGAATCGAATTCACAACCTTTGCGATTAGAGTTTCCCGCTTATGCCCCTGTACCATGACAGCCTCATACACTCTATCTAAGAATAGCATTCTGTTCCCACATTCTTTAAGACGAAGAAGGGTTAAAAGAGAAATACGTTCAATATGAATATTGCCTCGAGTGGAATCCTATAAATAGTAGTAGAATTAAAATTAACTACACTACTGATTTTTTACAATTTAAAAGTGACAGACGTAATTCTTTTAATTTATTGTATAATTTAATGTATAATTCAGAAAATACAACCTTCAAATACTTTGTCCGCATAGTTTCTGTAGGCATGTTCATAAAGAAAATTTATAAGTACACATATATCTATTACGTAACTCGTTAAATTAGAACAATTGCGTTACAAAATGTTACTTAAGTAAACGTTTGTACAATACTCTATGTTATACATCATTAAATAATACATAATATGTTGTTATAAGGGTTATTGTATTGTTATTATAATAAATGAATGTTATATAATAGGGGCATAAGCGAGCGACTCTAAACGTGACAGATTGTGGGTTCGACTCCCACTTCAGAAAATTATTTAATTATTATTTTAATTTCCTCGCTTTGGTAAGGAGACAGCTCGGCGTTGAGTTCTGCTATTCAACACGCAATGCTTTCAGAATTCCGTCGAAAGTGGTAGACGGAAGTGTCTTAACTGGTCAAGTACCAGTTTTTTGAAATCTAAGCGTTTTTCTTTACAACCAGATGTGTCCAGTTTTTCTAGTATTTTCATATTTCGTATTTTAATTATATATAATTTTTATTTAACAGGCATCGGTTCATTATTGTGGGTGGTAATATCTGAGTTATTCGAAGGTCCATCCAGAGCTATAGGAGTCAGCATCAGCATTACTTCTTCGACTGCATTAATATTTATCACTACAAAGTACTTCGCTATAATGACTACCGCCCTAGGACCAGCATCTAGCTATTGGTTCTTTTGTGTAATGTGTGTGTTATTGTTTATAATAATAGCCATTTTCATGCCAGAAACAAAGGGCAAAACGTTTAGTGAAATACAAGTAGCTTTAGGTGAAAATATTGAAATAAATAATGTTCATTTAGAAGGTAAAGGCGTTGCTTGATTTTGTAAGGAGTTGATAAGTATTACTCACACGTTCTGGCAAAATTAGAAACCTGTAAAGGTTTGAGGGTAGAACTTCTATAAGAATGTAGGTATATCTCAATTGGCTGGATTGCTAGGACAGTTTCCAAAAGGCGCGTATAAATTATAGCTTAAGTTATTATTAGTATATATACAAGTATAGTTCTGTATAAAAATATATGTTACAAGTTTTTTTTTGGTCAATTCGATTGTTAGCGCAATTGATTTCGATTCTTATTCGGAGAAATCGATCCTGTCTCTGAGTTACCCCGCTATGGTATGAAAATAAATATATAACAAATTTATTTTATGAGGCCCGGGATCAAATTCTTCTACATAATATTTTTTATAAACATAGGTAGTAATTAATATAATAATTTACTGTGATTTTGTGTAACAGTGTGTATGTGACGTGTTTATTTAATTATTAAAAAAATAATAATTTTATTTTTGTTTTATTATAATTTAATTTTGATACTGTAACTGCTTTGAAAAATAATATAATGTTTAGTGTAAATAATTAATGTTTGTTTGTTGAAACGTCGAATCGTCGAACGAAGTCTTATAATAAAATGATGATGATTTTTGTGAACAGAATAAATAATAGGATTAATAATAAATTATAAAAGGAATAAAATTTGAAAGACCTTCATTTATCATTTATAAAATAATAATATATTTGTTTATTACATTTTTCTTTTCGGACCTCCTCGACTTTTGGAAATCATTCTATATTCGATAACTGTATATATTTTTTTATATATATAAAAATATGTCCTTGGGTTGCTCTGTCAATTGTAAGCAAAAAATAAAATCTTCGAAAGCATAAGTTTCCTAGGTGATCCCATTACCATTTAATAAAGTGATAATGGAACATCAGAGAAGTATAGTGAACTTTTAAATCTTAACATTTAAGAGTTCACTTTACTTATGTTTTATATAATTTCTTATAATATTCATGTACTTGGTTCTTGTGGTCTTTATCTGATGTTATTGCTGAGTTGATGATGGCAAGAGCCTCAGCTCCTCCATGATTACATTAGGGGACTTTTAATAAATATTTTTTTTATTTTATAATAAATTATTTTCGGACCATCCTAGCTATTAAAAGATAACTTCTTAATACACTGAACAAAAGCTAAAATTTCTACTAAATTATTTAAAGTCAGTCCAGATCAATTAAGATTTTATTATATAAGTATAAATAAAAGTATAACAATCTCGGCATACACTCTAAATTCGGTAATTACATACAAAATTATTCATCAATTTTATTTGTTTTACGGTTACTTTAAAGTTGTGATTCTAAATTCAATTTTATCAACATTTGAAAATGAGAAATATACAGAATTATATCATTAAATAGTATAATTAAAACATTTATTTAAAACAAAATTAAACCAGCAAGCTGTAAACAACGTGAATAAGTTGCAACTTTTGTTATTTATAAATGAAGCGTATAAATATGTTTCTAGAAAAATATAAATGTTAATTTAAAATTTCACACTCATTCAAATATCTGCATGTGTACATACAATATTTGTATTGTAATAAAATGGTTTTTAGCTCCACGTTTTTCCCGCATGTAAGGCCGGAAGCTTAAGAATCTACTTTCTCATCTTTCTGCATATTACAAAGACGACGTCGTGCTTTATCTTGTGCCGAGAATTGAAAAAAAAAAGATATTTATTATTTTTAAGCTTCACGCTGTATCCCGCACACAGCAAGGTAGGCACAGGGAACCCAGTGTTAAGACACTCCGTTCCCCACTTTCTGCCGAATTCTGGAGACATGGCGTGTTGAGGAGCAGAACTCAACGCCGCATATGTCACAGCCAACAAATTTAATTAGCCTTTCAATCAACGGCCTAGCATCTTTGTAAAACAACGCCGTTCAACTAGGGTCCTTAGTGACTCAGCCATTTGAACAAGCAGCTAGGCAAGTAAGTGGCTTAGATGGATGACATTTCTTAACTTGCTTAGCTTATTTCGCCAGACCTTCCGATCTTGGCGGGTGGTACCAATTTTAAGCCCAAAATTTCCCGAGCCAATATCCCGAATGGAACTGATGTGTTGCCGTTTTTCGTGAATTAATCCACGCATATTGAGAATTGTTTTTTATTTCTGTATGTTTTTAACAAGTTACACATCTTACAGTGAGATAATAATAATTATTTCTCACAGTTTCTGAATTCACTTAAATACACTCATATTATTTGAATTGTGGGGATTATTGTTATCTTTGTGCTAATAACCGTTTTAATCCTTAGAACATTTTGATCTTTCAAAGCGATAGGTAGGTAGGTCTTAAAAAGAATTTTTTTTTTAGTAACATTATATTGTTAAAAAATGTATTTGTAGGTAGTAAAATTTAAATTGCTATAAAACATGAAAATAACATTTTTCTGGTGACAAGTGACATACATATATTTGAAAAAATGAAATTAATACTATCTCCAGTAGTACGACAATATGCACTTGTTGTTACGGGTAAGTTTTTTTAAATATTTTCTTAGATTTTTACGAATTTTTCGCTTACTTTCCGAGACATTACGTATAGAATGGCGGAACTTAATTCCGCATTTTGCTTACCAAAGCGAGGAAATGAAAATAATTAATCGTAAACTTCTACAAACAAAATTCTGAAAACATAAAAAAATATATATATACACACTAACTACACATGTGTTAACTTAAGTATAATTTACATAACAAACACCTGCGACCCAAATGCGGCTTCGCCTGCTTTGACATGTTGTTATATGCCTGCTTTGACATGTCAAATAATCATATTTATAATATTAGTAGGATTAATAGGGGCCAGTGGTGGCGCACAAAGTGTGACTGTAAGCGCGACTGGTGGTAGAAATGAATTCGGCGGAGAATAGAGAACGGAATGCCTGTGCGGGATAAGCGTGAAGCAAAAAAAAATACTTGTATAACCAAATCATACACCTTGTTATCTATATTGTACATCGTATATTTCCTTCCAGAACAAATACTGTGTAGCTCAATGAGATTTTAGAGGTTTTAGAGAAAGATCTCTAAAAGTACATTTTGAATTTATCGACCACATAAAGCGTGATTTTCATAGTGTCACCTGGTGGTGGTTCTATAATAAAAATGTAATCGACCTCCTTTGTTTAATAAAAATATATTTTATTAGAGGTCGATTAATTTTATACCAAAGTTATTGCGAATATGAAAATTATTCATATAAAATGATTACATATGTATAAAAAATTGTTGTAAAATATATAAACATTGTATAATATATGTAGCTTCTTGAATCTAGTAATATAAAACAATTAAACTATAAACGAAGTCGTAAAAGAATACTTTTGCTTTTTTACTTATAATTACTTTAGATTATTTGATAGAAAAATATTTTGGTCTGTTAACTGTCATTTTCATCTTTAGCAAAAAGGTATTAAGGTTTCCTGTCTTTACCTATGAATGTAAATTTACCTTGAAAAAATGCTTCAAAATTATCAGTGTCAGATATTTTTTATTCTAATACATTTATACTGCTTTTATTATTTAGATAAGATAGCATAATTATTTTTAAGGCTAATTCCTAAGTAAGTAGTAATATATGGATTCTCTTCTGATAACTTTAGTAAAGGTCGTCTGGGTAATTTTAAGGTTTTAATTTTAATATGCTTCAAATAGCTGAGAGGCAGAGGGAAGCTGGAAGTCTAGTGTTAAAGACACTCCGTTATTTTGAGATACTTCTGTTCCCCATTTTCCAAAT
The DNA here is from genome assembly GCA_016802625.1 of Heliconius numata. Lineage (NCBI taxonomy): Eukaryota > Metazoa > Arthropoda > Insecta > Lepidoptera > Nymphalidae > Heliconius > Heliconius numata. The sequence goes on from JAEBDU010013000.1 coordinate 237,636, forward strand.
TCTGAAGACATTGCCCTGATTTGTTACCAGAGCGAGTCAACGATAATATTAAATGTTCATTTCCTCGAGTAGATATCGGGCCCATAACATGGTGCGTTTACATTCGAACGTACATCTAGAAGCACATTTCTTTCCTTTTTTTAGGAATAGTACCAGCTTCATGTTTTTTTCAGACAGAGCGAACCTAGTGTCAAGATATTCTGTTCTTCATGTTCCGCTCAATTATCGAGATTTATAGTGTCGTGTGTCGGAACTTAATGCTCCATTTTATTTACCAAAGTTGCCTTGGGATCTCGCATTAAAAGTCCCACTTCGCCACGATTCGTCCTATTATATTATATATTATTTTTCAGTAAACTTTGCCATTTTGGCTACTGGCATCAGCATTGGGTGGCCGTCACCAACGATGGTTAAATTAAGAAATCCACTTGAGACTCCTCTTGAAAGACCAATTACAGTGGAAGAAGGGTCATGGCTCATTTCCGTGGGTTATTTAGTGGCTATATTCAGTAAGTTTTCAGTCAGTTAAATCCAGCACAAAGGCGGTCGTATCGCTAATTCGAGACAATCTATGGTTAAGGAAATTTGTATAACGATAAAGAGATCAACAAAAGTACATATTTCCTCTATAGCTTTGTCTCGCATAAAGCAGATTCTTTAGAGACACAGATGCTGTTTTCTCTGCTTTTTTTTTTTCAATAATTGCAGCAAGTCCGGTATAAACCCACAACTATCAGTCCTTTATGATCAGCTCGAGTTCCCTAATCAACACGAAAAAAAGGATTCCTCAATATACTACTTTTGACATTGCCAAGAATAAAAAAATTGTATTCTATAATTCATTTTTCAGGTAGCATCACAGGTGGAATATTGCTAGATAAAATGGGCAGAAGGAATTCAATTCTACTAATATCAATTCTGAAACTTTGTACTGCGATAATTTTGATTTTCGCCAATAAAGTGTGGATTTTTATTACCTGTCGAACACTTATGATAGTAGTCGATTGTTTCGTGATGGTTGCGGTACCAATATATGCTTCTGAGATAGCTAGTGTAAGTATTTGTAGTTTATTTCAGTTACTTGTATACATTTTCTACTTTTTTCCATTTTTATGTGCAATATTCCAAGTTGAGTTGTGGAACTTTCACCGCACTACAGTGAAGAAAAGAAAATATTTCCCTGGAGTAGGAGCTAAGCTTGTTGCCTATTTTATTTAGTTTTTACACAGTACTTTGGAAGTCCTACCATTAAAAATATACATAACTACATTGATTAATAAGATTTTTTTAAATTATTTCCAGAAAGAACATAGAGGGTCTCTTGGCACATTACTACAGTTATTCTCAGCGATAGGAATACTTTTCACGTTGTCTATAGGCCCGTTCCTGCCGTATAAGACATTCAGCATTGTGTTTGCGGGTGCATTGTTTGTGTTATATTTACCATTGCTGGTTTTACCGGAAACACCATTTCATCTGTATTCTAGAGGTATTAAAATAATAATATACATACTTTACTTATGGTAACATATTTTTGGATAATAGCTTAAGAGCAATGCAATAAGCAGAAAGAAAGAAATAAAGAGTAATGCAATCTTATGAGTTTGTGGTCATTATTTCGAAATGTTACTGTGTTAGATTGTAAAGGTTGTAGGTTCAAGCCCAGCTTAGGGAAATGTTTTTTCATTTCTCTGTTCTAGTAACGCAAAGGGCGAGGTTCCAATAAGCTGAACGTTGAACGTCAATTAGTTCAGTCAATCAGGTATCTACTGAACTATGATGGATAACCAAATGTACTTAACAACACAAGTTACAACGATGACTGTCGTTAAATCTTTCCAGGTCGTGTAGACGAAGCTTTAAAAGTACTAACTAAAATACGTAACTCCGAAATCATAGCAAGAGAAGAAATAGAAGAATACAGGATTTCTAAGAACAAAAATAAGGAAAAAATTAACAAAATGGCCTTATTTATGAAAAAAACTTTTTTAAAAGGATTAGCTTTGGGAATATGTCTTGGTGCTGGCAGTCAGTTAATCGGTATAAATGCGGTTATGTTTTACTTACAAACTATAATGGAAGCTGCCAATACAAGTGTTCCACCTGAAGTAGCGTCAGTTATTGTTGGAGTTATTCAAGTATTGGGAAGTTTCTGTACCACTTTTATTACATATACGTTTGGACGGAGAATCATTTTGCTTTCCACTCTCGTTGGTATATTTATTGGTATGGTAAGTTTATTTATTTGTTTCAAATTTTATTCTTTCAGTGAATTATAGAGACACGTCACTTTATTTTTCTGTTTTTGTTATAGAATTTTGATTTCTAATTATTTTATCATACTTTAGCTTTAGATGATATTGTGAGAGGCTTATTTAGGTACATTATCAGAATCTGTCTGATCTTAATGAACAAAAAACGACGGCCTCGTAATTATTTTATAATATTAGTACTGTAATTTTGTTATTTTATAGACTGTCATAAAATAAGTTTTTTAATAAATTAAAACTGAAATATATAGAACAATTTTATGTTCCAAATAAATTGTATTTTCAGATGGGACTCGGGATATTCTTCAAGGTGTCTGAAGTAAACGGTAATGTGGTGACCGGTATAATTAACTACCTACCAGTTACGTCGATGGTTCTCATCATAATGAATTACTCGATCGGTAAGTTTCCATAATAGTGCTAAAAATATTTAACGGTAATAGAGACTGTGAAGATGCAGCGGCACAGCGTCTCACAGGATTCCCATTCGGAGGATCGGATCCATGACCTTTATTTCTTCCCTTTGTTAACAATACAAACTGTCTTGGAAATTAGGCGGTGAGTGGGAATCGGAGTGCCATAACACTGTATTATATGGGGCATGTAGGGTGAAATTCATGAAGACTGCGTTTAATTCTATAATTAATGTATACTTACATTTTTTCTTATATTAATAATTATTATCATAGTTTTCAGTAAATGTATATTCATGATATTTTACATATATTCGTTATTTTTACAGGTATTGGATCTCTTCTATGGGTAGTTGCTTCAGAATTATTCGAGGGTCCAGCAAGGGCGGTCGGATGCACTATCAGCATCACGTCGGCTACTTTAACAGTTTTCTTGTCCACTAAATATTTCGCATTAATGATACAGGCGTTAGGACCAGCCTATACTTATTGGACATTTTGTTGTGTTTGTGTTGTTTTCTTTGCTATAATAGCAATTTTCTTACCTGAAACTAAAGGGAAAAGTTTTAGGGAAATTCAAGTGGCTTTGGGTGAAAAAAGAGAAGTAATATAAAACAATTATATAAATAGATAAAACTTTTTAATGCATAGATAAGAGACAAAGCAAAAACAAAAATAAAGTATATTATATCGACATAGATGTCTCAGGTAACCTTAGGCATAAACATTGAATAGTATTTAAGTTATTTTTATGTATCTTCGTAGTGCATAAAAATAAAAGCATAAAAAATACTGAATAATTTACTGTTATTTTAGTACAATTTAAGATCGTAGTTGTTGATATAGTAGAATGAAATTACTAAGTGTATTTTTGTGTGTCATATACATATACATGGTAATGTAATAATGATATGTAAAAATATGTTTAATTTCCTTACCTTTTTATTTTAATTTCTTCGCTCGAGCAACAGGGCGAAAGCCCGGTGTTAAGTTCCGCCACTCAACAGGCAATGCAATTAGGCGGAAAGGAGGCATCCTCCGCCTACCCTGTTGTATGGCATTCAGCGTGAAGCTAATTTATTTATTTTATTTTTTAAATAAAAAATATGAATATTATGTAATATAATAAACTATTAATAAGAATAACTTATTATTAATTTATTTTTTAATCAATATTTTAGAGATCCAATTAATTACATATGTAGTTGATAGACGGTCTGAATGAAAATATAATACAAAATATTTAAAATGCACTTTATTTTACAAAAAGCCTTGAACATACAAACAAACTAAATATAAATCACAATGATGCTCGACGCTTATCAACTAAGGCTTTGATAATACAATAAAGTATACTTATATAAGTAGTCCTAGTCCATATTTCCAAATTCCTAATAATATAATAGAAATTGTACCTATCTACCGATAAATCCATATTTTATACTTAATTTCTTCATTTAATCGTATAAAATAAATACATCAAAGAAAAATCTTATATTAATCATCTTTAAATCGTTCTTTAATATATTTATTTGTATTTAACAATTTAATGTATAATTATTAATAATATATTGTACAGCCAACATAAAAATAATTTCCTTAATAAAATCATCACCAATTGTTAATATTCTAACTTCATTTGTGTTTCATTAAGGACTCATAAACTTTAAACATATAAAATTCCTTAACCGTTAATAAACCGTGGAAATTACAATATATTTTAAATTTGTAACTTTTATTATATGAATAACAGTTTTTAACTTTGATGTTAAAAATTAACTTATTTCTATTAAATATAAAAGTAAATTCAATTCCTTTTTCTATTAAATATACCTATACAATAATTTGTTTAAAATATGTCTTACTTCACCTTTAAAAAAGTATAATAAAGTCAGTTCCTATACATTTATGGAACATAAAGTCATACAAACATTCATACATACATACATACATTCACAGTTACATAACCCGTGGGGAAAAATATATATTTTTATAATATTATCCTACTTTTGTTTTTACTTTTAAAAATTGCAATTCAATAAGTAATTATTATATAATATAAATTATTTTCATATTTTATTATTAAACAATAATTATTGAATTCATAATTACATCACATTTTTTTCAAATTTATTTTAATTTATAATATAAACAAAAAAATCACATATTTCATAAAATTAAAGAACAACTTTTATTAAAAGAATATTTATACTACTTGAGCAATTGTAAGTTATTAATATTTTCATTAAAAAATTTACAGTCTTCTTTTTTCTCATACTCTAGCATGACATTAAAAGAGAAGAATTGCGGTAGAAACTCATATTAAAGTTTCTTCTGTACTAAAAATAATTAAGTTAAATACATACCTACAGGCAAACAAAATTGACACAGACCCATCCAAAAAAAAAACTATGATTTCCTAAATCTTAACCTCAAGAAACATAACGCTAAAGCACCTACAATCCAAGCGATAGTAATAATGAACCCGTAATACACATCAGGGTCCATTATCGTGGAGCCTTTCTCCATCATATGGCGGAGTGACTTAGCTGGTACTGTGAACGGGAGAGCGAAGGCCACGAGACGGAGTATGTTTGGCATACCTTCTAGTGGCCAGATAATACCTGCGGATAGAATGGTTTCATTTTAGTTCAAGACAACATTTCTTCTTCTCTTCTTTTTTAGGTTCACGTTATATGCCGCACATTTCAGGGTAGGCAGAGAAGGATCTGGGGACCTAGTGTTAAGACACTCCATTCCCATTAAGATACTTCCGTTCTCCATTTTCTACCAAATCTTCGAGGCATTGTGTGTTCAGAGGCAAAAAGTCATCATTCAAGAAAATAAGTAAGATACTTGTAAATGAATATGTTATATAATTACTATTATACAAATATTTTACATAAGAGAAATATGAAACACACTTACCACACAACAATATCATAGGGTAGAAACTACCCGTAGCTATAAAGAAGGATAACGTGTAACTTGAACATAAAACGGAGAGGAGGAATCCGTAACACATTCCTCCAAGACCTTGAAGGAATAAGAGGGAGCCGATGGTCCATAGAGACCCTCTGTAGGGCAAGTTGTATCCTAAATAGGATACTATCATCATTTCGAGTGTCTGGAATTGTTAAGAAAAAAACTATATTAATAATAGTCGAAAATCATTTTTCAAAGCAATATAAGGAGAAATATTTTATAACACATATTTTTTTATTAATGGGTAAAAATACATTAGTTAATAACATTAAAATTAACTTTTTTTAAAATTATCAATCTCGCTTGCAAGAACCAAACTCCTAATATTCTCCAACTCTCTGCAATTCTCATCTGCATCTCTCTATCTCGCAAGCACCTACGAAGCTCCCAATACGCTATACTCTCCCTCTAACCCACCTGCAGCAGTATAACAAGTGACTGCAGCAGAACATGCACTTGCAGCATCTCGCTGGGGCGCACACCAGCTACGGCACTGCGCTCCCACACGCCCTCGAGGCGGTCGGATATCATCAGTGTGGACGTTATTATGGCCGCGAGGAAGAATATTATACTGGAATTTGTGGAAAAAATATTAAATTATAAAAATGTTATCATTAATATAAAATATAAATGATGGCACAAAGGTGTGACTGTAACGCGATGGTTGTGAGTTCGATCTCCACTCGAGAAAATGAAATATTTATTTACATTTATATTTTCTGGTGTCGAGGTGTTCTGCCACTCAACAAGCAATGCCTCCAGAACTCGGTGGAAAGTGGGGAACGACGTGTTTTAACACTATATTCCCTCTGCCTACCCTGCTGTGTGCGGGATACGGCGTGAAGCTGATAAATAATAATAACAATTAGTACACTTACGTGACCATCACACCTGGTGCCATGTACGCTACCACTTCCGCCTCCATTGTACCATATATAGGCTCTTGGAATCTTACTGGCATCTAGAAAAAAATATAAGTTATACAGAATTTGTCATCGGTTAAATAGAAAAGCTGCATCATTTAAACAACACAAGTAGGAAAGGGCATCCAAAGGTCCATTTTAGGTTTACTCTTTTTCTCAATTTTATAATATATTTTTTCTGACATTTTAATATTAATATATGTTAGATATAATAATGTTAGATGCCGTCTTCGCGCTGCGGAAGCGTGCGAGCGTAAGCAGTTTGGTTATTGGTTCGATCCCATTCGGGGGAATTAAACATTTAATATTTTCATTTCCTCGCTCTGATTACGAGGCAAGGTCCGGCAGTGAGTTTGGCCAGTCAACAAGCAATGCCTTCATATCTCTATCATTTATCTCTCCATTCCATACCTGTACAAGGTCTTCGTTTTTCCCGCACGCCACCATGGAGCGTTTCGCGAACTTTTCATACGCCTTGTGCATTTGCATTTTGATGAAATACGACAGTTGATAGTCTGAAAAATAGACGTACAATATATTCTTTATTGCACTAAGTTAACATATAATAAAACATACATTACTAAAAGACATACACAACGGTGGACTTATGTCTAGAAGAGATCTCTTCCAGTCAACCCGTGGAAGTGGATAAGTGCAAAGTAGCGGGAAAGACAATATTATATAAATGTAGAATTTTATTTGTAGTAAAATAAATGAAACATAATGCCTTTCGAGTTTACGTGACGTCTCATTCAGTAGAATGCGATTTCAAATTCCGTTTTATTTAAAAGTTAAAACTATTTTTTACAATTAAATTTTGTGTCACAAAATAACCCCTGACTGCTACATGGAACATTAGGCTACTTTAAAACCTAACCTTAGCCATATATCCTATGACCTTTCTTAATAAATGAACTATCTAACACAAAAAATGGAACTAAACGCCGTGCTTTGCCTCGACACCAGAGTAAAGAAAATTTAAATATTAGGTAAACAGTTTATTTTCTCGAGTGGGAATCGAACCTATCTCTTTCACAGTCATACTTCTTCAACTGGCTTCAGCTTATATTTTAATTAAAAAGTACCATACCAGTCATATCCACCCAAACGCTAATAGTGCTCTCGTCAACGGTCTCATTGTCCACCCGCCCTTCAGTAACCCTCAAGGCGAGGGCGTCACTGAAGTTGTTAGGGAAATGCAAAGCCCCATACAAATGATGTTTTGCAACGGCATGTTTTGCTTCTTCCACTGTATTGTATTGCGTCTGAAAAAAGAAACAGATTTTATTAAATTTTTATTTCATTATTTTTTGTATTTTTAGATGTCCTCTTCAGGTATAGCAATAGTATAATTGATTGGTTCCCAAAGTCCAATTAATAGGATAGCAAATGTTCTACCACAATTTGAACCAATTCGTATTCTAATAATATAGCAACAAAACTATTATTGGAAGCATTTATCAAAGTAATAGAACACAGTTATAATTTTTAACAAACATAAACCAACTTCCACCGGATCCCGACACATACTTTAAGCAAATTTAAAACTTATGTGTTTTTCTCATGGATAACATTGTCCGAAATGGACCAAATTAAATGGCGACCACATGGAAAGCACCAGCTTCCAAATAAAAGAAGAATCATCGAAATCGATTCACCCATTCAAAAGGTCTGAGGTAACAAACATAAAAAGAAAATACAATTGAAGTAATAACCTCCTCCTTTTACAGAAGTCGGTTAACAAAACTATGATACTCCGAACCCGACCGACGGCCTACCCAGCTACGAGCGGGATACAATGTAAACTTAAAACATAGTAAAATGAAAGCTCACCGGATATATCTTGCGACTTTCCATCTCCTCAAGGAACCAGCAACTCAACATATATTGTTCACACGTCTCGTCCTCCCGCTGTCGCACTGTCGTGATGTTACCATTTCTGCATGTATCGAAACTAACTAAAACAGAATTTTTCAAATGATTATTAAATTATAGAGGCCGTCGTGGCCGGTCGGTTAGATTCCCACTTGCGGAAATTAAATATTTTCATTTCATCGCTTTGGTAACGAGATAAAGAGCGGGAAAATATACGAGTAGTGAAATCTTGAATTGAATCGAATGAAAGAATGTTGAATTCCGTAACAATCAACACGCATGTCTCCAGAATTGGGCAGAAAATGGGGAACGGAGTGTCTTAACACTAGATTAAAGATATAATAAATAATAAGATAAGATATAATAAATTACAAAATATCTTTATGCAAAGTTAACCGCCACCCATTGTAACGTACTATTAGTTATTGTTAAAAAAAAAGGTTGCCTGTAAGAAATCACTTATAGTGATAAGGCCGCCTATGCACTGTATCTAAATTAGAAATTTAATTGTATTTACTTTGTGCAATAAAGTGTTTTTGATTGATTGATTGATTGATTCCCTCTGCCTTTCTCGTTGTGTGCGGGATACAGCGTGAAGCTGAAACATTTAAGTCTAAAACATAAGAAAGAAGAAGAACTTACCGTTAAAATAAGCGGCTTCATCATTCACAACAGCCACATGAAGTCCAATGGGATCGTGACCCACCGCCATGAAGAATGCTACCACTTCAATGATAGGGAATAGCACGGAGAATATTAGTCCACTGAAATTAATACAATGTTCTAAATTTAAAAGTTTCACGCTGCATCCCACACGTAGCAGGATAGAGAGGGAACTTGGGAACCTGGTGTTAAGACACTCAGAGGTAGGTAATGAAAATATTAAATATTTCATTCCATTGAGTGGAAATCGAACCCACATATGAGAATAAAAATATTATTTATTTTCATTTTCCTTAAAAAACTGTTACAGGATCTTATATTAAGATACAATTATCTAATTTTACAATTTTTGAATATAGCTTAAACTCCAATGAATCATTAGAAAAAAACTAACCTATTAATAGAGTGTAATATTATGACAACTCAATATTATTATTATAAATATCACGTATAACCAAATTCCTTCCGTCATCCAATATGGTGGTCAGACGTGAACAGAAAGACGGAAATATTGATAGTGTACAAATTAATATTTTAACTATACGTTTGACCCTACTTTTGTTACTACCGTGCATTGTTATTTTAACAATAACTATAATAATATATTTTATTGTAGATCTTAAGGTTCCATAACATGTTTCTAAATATCGTATCATTAATTTATACTAACAGATAGATCGGGTTTTGGTCAGCTTCACGCTGTATCCCGCATATATCAGGGTAGGCAGAGGGAATCAAGTGTTAAGACACTCCGTTCCCCACTTTCTGTCGAATTCATGAGGCTTTGCGTCTTGAGTGGCAGAACGCAACGCCGCGCTTTTAGATTGGGTTTTAATATATGAAATACATAGAAATTATAATATTTAGTGTAATTCTCCGTTTCGCACGCACCGGCCAATTTTCGAGGTGATGCGTGTTGAGTAGCGGAACCCAACGCCACGCCATTTACTAATGTACCTAGTTGAGAAAATATCTGTATTTTAAATAACTTACCCGGGATGCCTTGCGAATTGCTGTATACTCTTTATAAACACTGCTTTATATCGTCCCTTTCTCATGTTTTTTATACGATCTGGTTTTTCTTTACTCGTTAGTACCTGGAATATAGACAATTTATTTATTCAAATTTTATTCATTTTTGAGAATGGGCAGAGAAAACTTAGTGTCAAGACACTCCGTTCTCCACTTTCCGCTTAAATTTACGTTATTGTGTATTATGTGGCGAGACTCAACGCCGCATTTGAAATTGAATACTTTCATTTCTGAATAGGGATTGAACCCACAACTATCGCATAATACAGACTTTTCTATACTTTAATTTCATATGTACTTGACCTTGTATTTTTAATTTTTTTCTTTATTAAATATATCAGTTTCTTAGATCTAATCTCCATTGCATGCTTATGCTTGCGTGACTTGTTTTCATATTTTTTTTTGAACTCTCGCACATTACAAATGTCTCGTATATAATAAATAATTACAATTTATAAGGAAAAATATAATTATACGAAAGACGCGTTTGAAAAATGTTAATTCAGGTCTGTTAAATTCAAATTCAAAAATTCAAATTCAAAATATTCTTTATTCAAATAAACTTATTATAAGAAATTTTGAATCGTCGAATGAACATATGAACAAAAAGCTACCATCGGTTCGGAAGGCAGTTCTGCTGAGAAGAGCCGGCAAGAAACTCAGTTGCTCTTTTCAAAATCAATTTTATAGTTAATTTGATAGAATATCTCTCTATATATTTATTAGAATATCTTGTTAGAATATCTATCTCGTTATAGAAACAAACAAATTAACGTCAATTTAACATGTAATTGTTAAGATACATATACATAATATATATACTTCTATTTATATATTATTTGTAGTTTCTCGGTAACGCAACCTGTAAACACTTCCGCCTACTTTCCGCAGTATTCTCGTCGCAATGCGTGTTGGGTGACGGAGCTCAACACCACGGGTTGCGCCTTTACCAGAGTGAGGAAATGAAAATATTAAATATTTCATTCCCCTGAGTCGAACCGTCGCGTTCACAGTTTTTCAAATGTTTATTTATGTCTAAAATATGGCAAAAAAAACATGCACGTTGTACGGCAGCCCTTTTAATATCTATTTTATTCTGTTTTTTTTTATTATTTGTTGTTATAGCGACAATAGACAGACAGACACCGTAGTCTTAGGAATAGGATCTCTTTTACTCTTTGGGCAGGGAACAGTAAAAAGAGGTAATACTTACATCAGTACTGCAGGTGACCACGTTGAAATCTTCTCTAGAGTCGTATCGAATGTCGTCGATCATACTATTCTCTGGTACGACATCGGGTGAAGATGTCAGTGCTACAACAAAATTATAATTTTAGAATTATTAACTTACTTACTTACTCTATAAGTCTTAGGCCCGTATTTATAAATCGCTCTAAGTCTGAGATCTCGACGTTGAAAGGATATTTCATTCTTAGATATGTAAATTATGAATAAAAACTGCATCTCGAGATCGACCTTAAACAAACCACCCCATTCTACAGTACCGTTTCAGAGACTTGAAGAAATATTATATCTTAACCTTTGAGAATTAAATATATCAAATAAATTACAAAATTATAAATTAACTAGCGGACGCGTGCAGCTACGCTTGCTTATTTAGGGGTGAATTCTAATAAACCAAGAAACATGTGTTCAATTAAATATTTTTAAGAGTCTAAATTTCAAATTTTATAAAAATCGGTGGCGATTTAAAAAAAAATCCATACAAACTTTCAACCCCTTTTTTGCACCCTTAGGGGAAGAATTCTAGAAAACCATAAAACATGTGTTTAATTAAATACTTTTAAGAGCCTGAATTTCAAATTTTATAATAATTGGTGCCGATTTAAAAAAAAATCTATACAAACTTTCAACCCCTTATTTGCACCCCTAGGGGGAGAATTCTAGAAAACGATGAAACACGTGTTCAATTAAATACAATTAAAAATCTAAATTTCAAATTTTATAAAAATCGGTGCCGATTTCAATTTTTTTCCATACAAACTTTGAAACCTTATTTCACCCCTTTAAGGTTAAAATTTTTCAAAATCCCTTCTTAGTGGATGTCCAGATTACGAAAGTAAACATCTGTTCAAATTTCACGTTTCTACCATTAGCGGTTACGGCTGTGCGTGCGTCTTACCTCAGTCAGTGAGGACAAGTCCTTTTATATATATAGATTACTAGCGACCCCCTTGCGGCTTCGCCCGCTTTTACTACTGGATTATTCATATAATGTATGTTTGCAAAGCACTTAAGATAATGTGAAAATTAATTAAACCCTAATGCAACCCGCATTTTCGTAGTTTCAATAAGGATTTTCCAATTGTTTTACACAGCAAGGATTTTTTAGTAGGTACCGTAATTTTAAATCTGTGCTACTTCTTTTCAAGTACTTATTAAAATATATTTAAATGACTATTTTTAAACGGAAGAAATTATAAACAAAAACCTACCTACTAATAACTACTACAAAAAATATGAAACCAAATATATCGCGCTGAAATAATACATTCAACTCCAATTATCCAATACGTGCAAACGCATCTAAATCTTCGTTGCTATAGAGGCAGGCGGGTTTTTTTTTTCGAGCTAGTGGTTAATGCTGAAGAGGGTATTCTGTCCCTGATAAAAAGCAAGCACTACGTGGCTGCCTGTGAGGAAAATTAAATAGAATGCATCGGTCGGGAATCGAACCCGGGCCGCCTGCGTGGCAGGCGAGCATTCTACCACTGAACCACCGATGACTGCTCATGACGCGCTTGTATAAGCAAAACGTCGCGGGGCGCGTTTCGCAGCAAGGATGTTTTGATATTGTAACAACTTCTAAAGTACTTATTAAAATGAAAAACAGTAAAAGACAGTTTTGATCTACATTAAATGGCCAACGTAACTAATATACTTATTTATATACTGAGAGTAAGGGATAAGTAAAACTTGACTCGATACAGCTGATGTGTAAACGGCGTGATGTGTTAATAATTAAATGCGTTTTTCTCTAAAACTATTCGCAATTTCGAAATAATTTAAAAAGCAAATTTTATCTTCGTTTAACGTAGAAAATTAATAAAGTATTTTAGAGGATAAGGATTAATACCATTATGGAAAAATATCCCTCACAATAAAAAATAAATTAAAATTACTATTTCTAGACAGAAATATGATCACTACACGTTATCCTTAAAAGATAAAAATATGCTCTCGCGGACTTTTTTGTAGATCTTATTAAGGGGAACAATACTCCAGTACATTATTTTCATGTAGTACTTACTATTAAAGCAGCGCATGCGCGAAAGTGTCTCAACGGGTAGGACTTTAGACACATTTATCGTATTTATGTTAATTTACATAAGAATGTACAAATAATAAACTATATATAAACCTTCCCTGAGAAATACACGACCTAATGGTGAAAACCGCATAAAAATCCGTTGGGTGGTTTAGAAGAAGAAGAGTTAGAAAGTTCAGACAGACACGAAAAGCGACTTTGTTTTATAAGATATAGGATATTCATATTTTTATTAATTTGGTTTATTTTTTTCATTAGAAAAATATAATAATTTTTTTTGATTTTCAATGTTGTTGAATAGAAACTTTGTGCTATACAAAGACGTAAGTAAATTACAAAGTAATATTTTGTAAACATAAGTATATTATATATTTAAGTATATTAATTAATAAATTAATACAAAGTATATGTTATGTGTATATTAATACAAGTAAGTTTTCTTACATGTTTCATAGCGATAGCCATAAATGTTATTGTTTTATTAGTTTCATGAAGTCATCTCTTGACTCCCTTAGGTGTGACCTTGTAAGGTTCTGGGATCAAATTTATTCTTTTCTTATTATATCATAGATTTTACGCATTTTGCTACAGAGAAAAATAAAATGCAGCTATTGTAGTATTTAAAGCATTTTTCTCTAGAGTACGCAGAGGAAACCTAGTAACCTAGTGTTAAGTTTCTCCCATCCCCACTTTCCGCTGAATTCTGAAGACATTGCGTATTGACTGGCGGAACACGCCAACTCCACGTCACGCTTTGTCTCGTTAGCTTTGTCTACTCTCTAGCGAGCAAATTACCCTAAAAAAATTACCCTAACCTATTTTATTTTTCCTTTCCTCGACTGGGAATCAAACGTACAACCTATCGCACCAGCCGCACGCTTGTGCCCATACGCCACGATAGGCTTCAGTATCTTATTAAATATACATAAATAACTTTTTATTAATTACATAAATTATTATGTTAAAATATATAAATGTAGTAATTTGTTGATATTTTCATTTTCAGTACCTTCGAAATTTCGAACAGTTCTAAAACGCATTCAGCTATAGTTATATTAACCACTGTACCATAACGGCTATAATAAAAACACACGGTACTTTATTAGACATCTTTAAAATGATCGAAATTATAGATTTTTAACGATCAATAAAAAAATAAAGTATAAATGTATGTATACATATACCTATGACGCACATATTGTTTTAAAGTACCTATTAAATAAACATAAAAATAAAATTGACTAGTAATAAAACAATGATTTTAATTAACTTTTATTTTTATAACTGTATATCTTTTGAAGACGTGATGGCGCAGAGGTTGAATCTAAACATGAAGGTTGTGGACTCGATTCCAACACGGGGGTATGAGTGATTTTCTTCGTTCTGGTAACGGAGTGCCTTAACACTAGGTTCCCTCTGACTACCATGTATCAGATATAGCATGGTAAGTAGAGGGAACCTAGTATTATGTTAAGAATACGACGTGATGATAAAAATCTTTTTAAGACAGCGTCGAGGCGTATTTAACATTCATTAGTAAGCTCAATGATTGTAAGTTCAAATATATACAAGTAAGAATATATATTTTATAAGTATTTTTTATTTATTTTTTGTACCTGTAAACGCGGCGGTCCTGGTTTCTATTTCCACCCGGGTGAATAAAATATGTAACATTTTCATTCCCTCGCTGTGGTTAATTAAAAAACTGGTTAAGAGCTAGTCGGACTCGCTCACCGAGGCTTCCGTACCAGTGTTTAAGGAAGTACAACTTATAAAAATTGACAAACTTAAGACTGCAGGTATATGCATTCATTTTGTATGAAATAAACTACAAATATAAGTTTATATTGTTTTTTTTTTCTATAAAATACCTATAAATTTTCAGATTTGGGATTTTTACCTGTTTGGGACTGATGCCGCGGGATGGCGCTACTTTGACTGCGCGCATGCGCGGGACAACTAACGACAGGCAGCTTGCTATGGCGCGGTGCGCGGGATGCGTCTATCATTCCTTTTTTCGCTTTGCTAATGTCGCGTCGCCATTACACCAAGCATTGTCTTGTCAAAGTTTTCTTTATTAAACGCCTATGTTATACAGTCCATTAATTTCAACCCCAACAAGGATCCTCCGCTTTACACTGGTCCTTACAAGTTTAAAGAAGGAAAAACTGAAGATTGAGATAAAATTTGGCCTATCTATTTCGCGGCGAAACATATCCACGTGGCAGAAGACAGTGACAAAGTAAGTTTGTTCCAATTCCTAACCTATATTATCCTATTCCTAGCAAATATATTGCACATTTTATCCAAAAATCACATTAAATTTCGTCGATTTTGAGTGAGTACAAGCATAACATTTTATTATGTACTTTTTCTATCTATTGCGTCATCATTCAATTGTCGTCAGTATTTAGTCTATTTCGGATAAAATAGTGAATAATCAACCATAGGCCTGTATGAATTACCTAAGATTATGTGTTTATAATAATTTATGTCCGTGACCTACTTTATTTGTGTTTAAAAACCGGCTAGGTGACGCTTTGCTATCTTTTCTATGACCTAATTACGCATTCCATCAATATAGTCCTGCATTTGTTTTATTTTTTTTTCAAATTATAGAAGATTAGTATATTATTTTTCTTATTATAAAATAATTCAACTAAGTTTTCAAATTTAAGTTTAATACATTACAAATATGACTAAAGATGTTGATGATGCTATACAGCAAAATCTAAACTTACACAATTCCACGTGTATTTAGAAATAGCCAAAGGCTACAAACCTATTCTTAGTGATCTTCATTCCATTGAATTACAGCAAAGGCTGGAGCGAATTAAAAGGATGCTTAATGAATTTGACACACAACAGAACGACCTAGAAATGCTTAGCGAAATGGCTGATGAACAATACAGCAAACGGCAAATATTCGAAGCGTCAGTATTATTTGGTGTCAGCTACTCAAGAATTATAAGATGCCTGCAGTAAAAAACAGCAGGTACAGGAGTGTTCTGAATTTGATGACTAGAGATCCGGTAAGTCTTGCAGCCACAGTAAAAATTGTTTCCATTTACCAAATATTAATTAATATACCTCAGTTTAATGGTGACTATCAAAATTGACTCGAATATAGGGATACATGATAGTTTAGACAACATAAGCAAATTTCATTATCTACGTGCCTCGCTTCACGGGAGTGCTTCTATAGTTGTTTAAAACATTAATTTCACAAAGGAAAGTTATGAAACTGCCTGGAATTTGCTTTGCGATAGGTAAAATAATTCTAAGATTGTTAGTTAATAATCATGTACATGTATTATTTAATGATGAGCCCATTTCCAGGGAATCCAGTCAATCCATTCGATGCTTGCTTGATGTAACCAACAAAAATATTAGGGCACTTATTATACTAAAGCCCACCCAGCATTGGGATACATCAATTACTCACATGATATCTAATACTGTTATTACTAGTCGGTACTGGGGACTTGCTTGAAAATGTTGAAGATAAAATCATTGACATCGAAAACGTCAAAACAAAATCATTTATCATAAGAAACAATGAATCGAATAAAAGGTATAATAACAATAATACATGTCCCATGTGTAAAAGTGAACACTTACTATTTACATGCGAAAAGTTTAAATCTTTATCAATTGAAGATCGCATCAACAGGGTTAAGGAATGTAAGTTATGTTTTAATTGCCTAAAACCAAGCCACTCAAATAAAACCTGCACCCTAACTCACTGTCGCTATTGTTAACTCAACCTGAACTCCTGGGACTCCCGGGTTTCTGCGATTTAGACGACTTCCCTCCCTCGAAGAGAAGTCGTCTTAATCGCGGAAGCTTAGCAAAGTGATCACTACAGCGAAGAAACTGAGCAATTCCTTATTATATAGTTTCGCCTTTATTTAGCTTCGCCGTTCCCGTTATTTGCGTTGGTATTTTCAATCCAATAATGAGAAAAGTGAAGCTATTGGGCTTCTGCAAGTTGGCCACAAGTATTTGTTCCTGTTCGACGAGAAGGGCAAGGTGCATGAAGTGGAGCATGGGCTCCACTGGGAAGACGAAAAAGTCTAAAAGGCATTAGATTTTTTGTCCTCCGGGACAGCCAGCGGCTTGACCCCTAGATATTGACCCCTGTTCCATTTTCGAGGACGGCCCGTATCAGAATTCAGGCCTTCCCCTAAAATGGAACAGGGGTCAATATCTAAAGTGTAGCTTGTTAGAAATTAATTTGTTATTTTTCTTCTTGAAAACGGCAATAAAATGGCACGTTTATTGCTTATGTACTGTGTTTTGAGAAAAACATATAAATTAGACCCTAAACAACAACGGAAACGTGTCGATTCGCGAAATTTAAAGGAACGTGAAAACTATTGAATGTCTAAAAATGTTATTATAGAGGTGATATGAAGAAAAAGTTACAAATACTAGGTAAGTTAAGTATTAATCTAAGGATATACATATATAATAGTAGTAGTTTGAGAGTGAGAAGTCGTCTAAATCGCAGAAGCTTAGCAAAGTGATCACTGCAGCGGAGAAACTGAGCAATTCCACACATTTTCTGTACCTTCTTTTTAGAACCTCCTTATTATATAGGATCGCCTTTATATAGCTTCGCCTTTATATAGCTTCGCCTTTATATAGCTTCGTCGTTCCCGTTATTTGCGTTGGTATTTTCGATCCAATAATGGGAAAGGCGAAGCTATTGGGCTTCTGCAAGTCGGCCATAAGCATTTGTTCCTGTTCGACGAGAAGGCCAAGGTGCATGAAGTGGAGCATGGGCTCCACTGGGAAGAAAAAGTCTAAAACGCATTAGATTTTTTTGTCCTCCGGGACAGCCAGCGGCTTGACCCCTAGATATTGACCCCTGTCCCATTTTACAGGAAGGCCCGTATCCGTATTCGGGCCTTCCCCTAAAATGGAATAGGGGTTAATATCTAAAGTGTAGCTTGTTAGAAATTATTTTTTTATTTTGCTGTTTCATTGCTGTGATTGATGATGTCAAACAAGCTGTCATGTCAATTAGGGATGGCCGCGCCCAATCGCTCAATGCACGATGCTTTTAATCAAGAGTTACAACGTGAAAAGTCGTATGATCTCAATACTTTGAAAAAATCGAATCTTTCACTATTGAAC
>JAEBDU010013000.1:259717-286026 GCA_016802625.1 Heliconius numata
TTATCACAATTAAATTAGCGGTTTGGCCCTGATTGCGTAAAAGACAGACAGAGTTACTTTCGAATTTATAATATAGGTATGGATGTCTTAATATAATAATCGTTTTACATGCAAAATGTATGGATTCAAAGTCTAGATTTAACATTAACAGGAACTTATTGAGAGTTCATAAAAACTTAAATTTTTAAACAGCTGTCTTATTAATTAGGAACGTTAATTTAACCCGTTCAAGAATTATTAACGTATTGGTACTCGTAGATGAATCGGTCATATTTTATTATTTTCTTTTGTCGGCGAGGAGAACATAGTGTTAGGACACTGCTTTCCATCCTAATTCGAGACAATATGCCTTGAGTGGAGAATCCACTCGCAGGAGACCGCTTCTCAAAAATTTTGAATTGTAGACATATTAAATAACGTAACTAACATTTATAGCGTAGACGTATATCTTAATTAGCCCAATTTAGTTATAAAAGACATTTAATGTTATAATCTACGCTCATTAACTTCGTACTTCTTGAGTTTCATTTTAAATTTCAATGGCTTCTTTTCATATTTTGCATAATAATTATGGTGGGGACTCTTTCAAAAATAACAGTTTTCTTTCGCGATATTTACCTATTAACCACTAAGCAATATCAATCAGAAAACTTATTGATTGTTTTCTCAACTTAATCAAACTCATGAGTTCATGGTTGAGAATAAGTAGATACTTATAAGCTTAAGGACTTTACAAATTTACGTACGTAACCTCATTATGATTAAGACATACTTTAAGCTTAAAGTACATGAAGGACGGATTTATGCAAAGAGAGCCAAGTTCAATATAAATGTATATAATTTTGGACCTTACATAAAAATAAAAATCTGCTTCACGCAGCTCCTAGTGTTAAGACACTCCGTTTCCCACTTTCCGCCCAATTCTGCTACTACATAGTCGCGTTTAGTCACAATCTTGTGCCCCTGATCCACGACTTCTGTCAGACTTTATACCTACATAATTTTCCTTTTTTACCTGACAAGTTGTCAAACTAGAATAAGAAATATCTACGTATATAAAAGTATATTACCTATATTATAAATATTATTTGGGTTTGAACAACAAATTATATCATTTTTAAAAAATTTAATGAATAAGGCGCTACCATGCTTATCTACCATACATTAAAGTAAATTTTTTTAAACATTTTTTGAGGCCTAACGCGACATTATAAGGTTCTATTCCCACTTGAAAAGAAAAAAATATTTAAAGTGCTATTCTGAACTAACATAGAAAAAATAGTTTAGAAAACGTATAAGAATTTTAAAGTTTAAAATTGCAATGTTTTCGAAATAAAATTAATAGATTTTTGGATGATATCTCTAAAAGAAAAATTTAAAATATTAAGTTATGCCACTTAACTCCTTACAATTTATACAAATAAAATAATCCATTTGCACTTTACTATTGATATATTACGACAACCATATGTTGTTTACTTTGTTCTCAACAAATATATATATCTGCAAATATAATTTAAAACTGTGTTTACTTAACACTTATTACTGTTAAATAAAGTTAGTATTCATTAACTTAAGGCGGTTAAGGTTAAAAATATACTATTGACATAAAAGGAGACTTTAGTGTCTAGTGAAATAATTTGTGCTAGTCTATAGGGAATATAATATAATTTTAGCTATATATCACAGTGTATGTTTTATTTTTACCAATATTTTTCTTTAGAGTTTCGTTCGTTCTTTATAGGTATATTGAAAAAAAAATATATAGCATAATGAGTGCACACATCCTCAAATTTAACTTATTCAACATTGAACTTCTTAGGGAACCCTCGATGCGCTAGTCCGACTCACACTTGGCCTTTTTAGGGTTCCGTACCTTTTAAGGAAAAAAGAACCCTTATAAGATCACTTTGTTTTCCGTCTGTCTGTCTATCTGGTTGTCAAGTGCCTTTATCTCAGGAATACTTGGAGATTTATCAGATGAAAGATCTCAGGCTAAGCTAAGCTTGAATTTCAGAAAAAGCTCGAGACGTCCAATTTCTGTACGCAACCCTCGATGGGCGAGTTAATTTAGTTGTAGCCCAAGACGAAAATTATATTTGTTGCTTGTTGTCTATCGGAAAAATGGCAAAGTGTTTTTTATTCTTCTAAGTAAATGAACATTTGTCGGTAGTATATTACAAGATACAAATAAACAGAAAATTTTATAGGAATTTCTGAAAATCAATATCAAAGGCAATATTTTCCTAAGTTTGAGTTTAAAATTTAAGCACATAACAATAAATACAATGTTAAAATAAAAGAAGGCTGTCGTGCGATGATTTAAGAATGAAATATTGCTACACTCTGTTCTCTATTCTCCTGGCAACAGATTTTTTTGGAATATCTTAGCTAAACAGAGGGGTGGAAGGTTCAAGGTTCCATCACCATAAAAAATATATTATTATACCATTGATTTATATTTAGAGGTCAATTGGCTCATTATATATCACCGTTAACGATTTACATAAGAGGCTTAAAACATTAACGTAATAAATAAATTGTAATACATACATAATATTATTTACATATTGTATTTTTTATGGTAAATAATCGAGTTTGAATTTACTCATTAAAATTTAATGCTATGTTTTCCAAAGGAAGTAAATTAATCTAAGAAGGTTTTATGATTACAATTAGCATACCAGGCTGAGCAGGTAAAGAGAATAGAGTGCCGTAAACGTAAATTATTATTTTTTTATTATTATTATTTAAAAATATCTATATATTGCGATTTATGCCGACATTGATAATAAGAGCATCACCTCCAATTTATAGTACCATATATATTTGTTAGATTGAACGCTCTAATCTCATGAATTATTGGTTGGATTTTTATTTACGTTTAACCACTCGGTTGAAGTAGCATGCTAAAAGCTAGTCATATGTGTTTCGATTTAAACAGAGAAAACCTGGTGGCACTACCCCATTCTCGATTCTACCCTCCACCCCCCCTCTTACAGACACTACATATTATTTCATATCTTTTTAAGTTTTTTTTTAAGCATCGAACATCCTCTGTAAAAAGAAGCAACCTGCCTTATTATTCTTCGGATGTCAGTTTAAAGAAATGTATATTTATTTTTAATATATTTAACTATGAATTTTATTTGATATTTTAAAGTAATTATCATTAATGTTAACTTTTTCTTTATCTTAATATAATAAAGGATTTTTTATATTATTCTCATTCTATTGTATCGAGCAAGGTTAACATTTTTGCTATTAATTAAGAAACAGCAAAAAATCTACAGAATGGTGTGTTATTTCAAATGAGATATATTTTTTATTAGATATAATATAATGATTGTATATTTATTAGATTTTTGTATTTTTGGTCAATAATGACATTAACGAATATGTCAAAATTATACAGATTAAAGAGGCGTTGCGAGGAGTCGACTCTATAGAAGGATATAGAGTGTATTCGCCACGTTAAATTAATTATAAAAGCATATCATTTTATTTATTTTTTATGAATTTTATTAGAGAGATGATAAAGCTATGTAATATAGAATCAAGATAAATTTAAATATGGAAAAAAACATTTAAAAATACGCTTTTATCGTGCAATGCTACAAGTGCTTTAGTATGTGCTAGGAGTGGTAGGAAATCAAATGAGCCTAAACTCGAGTGGTTTGCTAGTAACCGCTGAAGAGATACACCATTCAGGTCCTAGTTCCATCAAACCACCACAATAAACCATATTATTGTATTGTCAACTAAAGTACGTATAACTGCCAAGAGTGCCAAGTCTTATGATGATACAATTACAAATTTTCAGTTTTAACTCTACCAGAGTTGAAATGGGGGGAAATCTAAAATTTGGTGTGAAGCTAAAAAAAGACACGGTCTCATCTAATGACTGACACATTTAAAAGTGCCTATAAATAGTTCTTAAAGTTACTATGTTATTTAATATTGCGAAATGATATAACTTGTTTCATCAAATTATTTTTTTACTATAAAACGTGTTAGGCTATTTTAAGATAAGAAAATGTTTTATATTCATACATAGCTGAGTATACTAAATTTACATTTTTGTTTCCATATATATTTGATAAATTTGGTTTAAGTAAGAGACTTAATGTATGTGGCTATATACACCTACATAATATGTATAAAAAGTCGTGGCGAAGGGGTGCGTGCGAGTGACTGTTAACGCATTTTGATTGTGAGTTCGATTCTCACTCGAGGAAATTAGATATTTGATATTTTCATTTCCTCGCTCTGGTAAAGAGACAAACCACGGTGTAGAATTTTGCCACTGAAAACGCAATGCTTCCAGAATTCGGCGGAAAGTGACGAACGAAGTGTTTTGATGACAACGAAGTGTCTTAACACTAGGTACCCAGATTCTCACTGTCTATCCTGCGGGATAAAGCGTAAAGCTAACGTGAAACCTTTCCCTGGGTGGGAATCAAACCTATAACTATTATATATACCATAGCATTCGAGAGATATCTAAAAACTCAACTTCGATGACAATAAGTAATTTTCCCTTAATTAATAAACTACTTATATAATTAATTTTAAACTGGTTGATGGTTTCGTGGCATTGACTACAATTTTATTCATTACTGAATCGAAAGAATTTAAATTTATTTTTTTAAATTTTACAATCGAAACTTGCAAAATAGAAGGATAAACCGCTAAGGGGTTAAATTGGGGAAAGAGTTCTAGTTCTAGTAGTAAGTATATTTTAGACTTGAATGTACTTAGATATATTTTAAGTCAAGACTAAAGCTATGTACCTACTTATGAGTATATCTAATATTTTTTCTATAGCAAGTTTTTTCATAGACATGGTTACGAATTTTAAAATAATTAATGTGAGAAACTATAAATTATTTGCTAATTTATTGTATCCACAACCAAATATGAAAGATAAAATATAAAATAATTGTTACCATAGCATACAATTACTTCAGTAAAAAATAGACTTATTTATTTATCCCTAGTAGAGCAACCAGAAACAACGAAGCACCAAACTCTCCATACATGCCCTGACTTTGTTAGACTTAGTTACATAAATAAATTAGCTAAAAAACTTACCGCTCTCGTAAAACAGGGTCCAGTCCAACAGTAGGTTCATCCAGGATTAATAATTCCGGGTCATGTACCAGAGCCGCAGCCAAAGACACTCGTCGTTGCTGACCTCCAGATAATGTCTTAATCAGTCTCCCACCACTAGGAAGTTCCAACAAATTGGACAAGAATTCAAATTTTTCTGTCATTTTCTTATTTTTCATGCCATATATTCTTCCGAAGTAATATATCGCGTCTCGTACTGTGAATTCACCGACGAGAGCAATGTCCTAGGAAGAAATTGTATAAATTAGATTTTTTATTGATTTTTATATCGAATATATATTAAATATTAATTGTAATTAACATTATTAAATATTTGATTCGCCCGAGTGGAAATCGAACCCACTATCGTCATATTTACAGTTACGCTTGCCTATACGCTTCGGCGGCCTCGATGTCTGTTTATGATTCAGTTTATAATTTATATGAATCATCTTATGGTAATTACCTACTTCGAATCTATTTATATGATTATTTTATATGTACTTCGAAGCATAAAAAATAAGATATGTACATATATTATTTTTACGAAGTTTTAATAAGCCTATATTATCATTATAAAAGCGCGGAATTGAAAAGCCTGTATCAATAAATTTTATCACTCTACTAAATTGTCCTTATAAATGTCTATTACTTAATTTATACTTAAATCTTTTTAAACATATGTATACGGCACGTAGACAAAGGGAATCTGGAAAAGGAACCTAGAGTAAGACATTCGGTTCCCATTGATACACTTCCTTTCACCATTTTCCACGGAATTCTTGAGGTTTTGCGTATTGAGAAATATTGTAACTATAATATGTATCATAACCAAAATAGCCAATGATAATTAAAGGTGAACAACTTTCAAAAGTACTAAGTACAATATTATTTATACATTGTTAAGTTAAAAAATTTAATGGTTTAATTAAATAAACATAAAACTCATTTTTATGATGTATTTTAGCTTTTAACAAAAAACAACGTCATCGAAGCTGTCAGTTTTTATTATTTTGAGAAAAATATCGTGAGGCAGTGATGCTGTGCCTAACTGTAAACACGCCAGTTGTAGATTCGATCCGCACTCAGATGAATTTATTTTCTTAATTAAAAAAAAAATCAGGATCAGAACATCAAAAATCAGATCAGGATCGAACCTACAACCGTCGCGTTACAATCACACCTTTAATGCACACCATAACATACAATTTCATAAAATGTAGATAAGGTACCTGTGGCATATATCCAACTCTTGGTCCTGGTACACCACTGCCCTTTTCTCCAGGTTTGCCACCGAGGACCCATACTTCTCCACTATCAAGCTTTCGTCTACCAACTATGCAAGAGAGCAGTGTTGTCTTTCCACAGCCTGAAGGACCGAGAAGGCCGTATCTGCAAGAATAGATAAGATTATTTATTTGCTTAGTATTATTTCAGTGTATTTACGGAAAATTGTTTGATTTTATTTGTATAATGTATTCATTCAGTTTTACTCAAAATGAATTGTAATTTAAGCCTTTTGGGATTTTATTTGTCAATTGCGAATCGGACTCGCCTGCCAAAGGGTACCAATTTCATGATTATAGGTCAATTTATTTGTCAACTTATAAAAGTTGACAAATTTAAATTTGCGGTCATTTATATTTATTTTGTATGAAACGAACAACAAAGAAATCTGCATTTTAAAAAACACACTTTACACTATTCCTTTGTAATTTTGCTTTAGCTTCATACTGAATCCCAAGTGTCAAGACACCTAAGTTAAGATTAAGTGTCAAGACACGTCATGCCCCACTCTCCGCCCAATTTTCAAGACATAGCGTGCTGAGTGACGGATGTCAATACCACTATTTGCCTCATTACAAGTGTATTTACGGAAAAATTAAAGGAAATGAAAATAATACATTCTCCTCAGTGGAAATCGACCACACGACCGTTGCGTCTACATCGCAAATCGCCTCCTTGTGATTAAAATTTAGAATTCTGAAGTCTATACAATATATAGTACGCTAGATGAGTTGTGGCCGCCCTGAAGTTAGATTTTCTGAACTTTTGTGCAACGTACACTCGGGAAGAAATAATGAAAACTTAGAAAAATCCTAGTTTTAAATCTATACAGCCAATTATATTTATCTGCAAGACAGCCACGACTCGTCAACCTTACTGTACAAGCCTTTAAAATTATTTAATTCAACTTACATAATACCCTTCTCGACGGTCATGTCCAAGTACTCGAGGACCGGCTTGAAGTCAGGTTTGTCTTGCCTCCCATAGTACTTGCACGCACGTTTTACCACTACCGCGGGGGTGGACATCTTGATCTCTTGAAGTTGATCTGATCTAATTATGCATTTTTGTTTGTCCTGTAACAATGGAATGTTATATTAATAATAATATAATTATTATATAAGATATTTTCTCCTGCATAATAGGATAATATCCTTATATCTTTTATGCAAGATAAAGCGCGTGGTTGAGTTCAGCAACACAATAAATACTAAGAGGTAACATAGTGTAAAGGCACTATGTTTCCCATTTTCCGCCGAATTCTGGAGGAATTGCGTGTTGAGTGGCGGAACTTATCGTCTCGCTTTGCCTCGATACCAGAGTGATGAAATTAAAATATTAAATATTTAATTTCCTCGAGTGGGAATCGAATCTACAACCTCTCGCGTTTACAATCACACGCTTGTACCACTACGCAACGATTGGCCTTATAATAAACTTCAGTTTCTTACATTTTTTTTCATAGTTACAAGTTGACGTAATAAATGCGTGTTAAAATAAATATGTTAATTATAAATATGTAGTTTTAATTTTCAATTTCCTTGAGAAGAATTTAAGTAGGTAGTAAGATACTTAATATAAAAAAATCAAGGTTTTATCTATTGTATTGTATTGTATAATTAATGAGTTTAAGTCTAATTAACCGACTTCACTTATAATATATTATTATCATAATTAACAATGTAAAGTTACATGTTTTTACGTTTTCAAATGTATTCTATGGATTAATTGGATTTGATATTGCTTAAAAGATTTTTTTCTTTTTTCTTCTTTGTTTCAAGCTGTATTCCCCCACAGCAGGGTAGGCAGAGAGAACCTATAAATCTAGTGTTAAGATACTTCATTCCCTATAGGACACATGCTTACCACTTTCCGCTGAACCCTCGAAGCATTGCGTGCTGAGCGGCAGAACTCAACGTCGCACTTCGCCTCGTTACCAGAGCGAGGACATCAAAATGTAAAATATTTAATTTCCACGAGTGGGAATCGATCCCACATTCACGTCTGTACCACGACTGCCTCTAGCATATACTATTAATATATCTAATAAATGTAAATGTCATCTATTAAATTATGTCATACAAATTTAAACATAAAATTATATCAACATACGAAGAATCTTCAACATAACATAACATAACATAACATAATTCAAATAGATATGCGAAACTCTATAGAAACGGGGTCGCACGGAACCTGTTCACATTCAGTGGCCCACAAAGCTGTCTTCATACATTTGTTGTTAAATATACATACATACGTATGAGATTATCCAATTCTTTTATAAGAGGAGGTAAGATTTTTTTTTTTATGTAATTTTTTATCAATGAAATATTATTTAGATTTAGATTTAAATTTATTTGAAATTATGAATAACACGCTTGCATGAAGCTTTCTAAGTAAAGTCATGCTTTTACTAATAACCTTGGAATTTTTTTAAAACTATTTTCCAAAAATACTAAAAAAATCTACTAATATTATAAATGCGAGAGTTGAAGAAAGATGGATAATTTCACTTTCACGCAAAAATTACTGAACTGATTTAGATAAAGCTTTACATTAATATAGATATTTTATATAATTTGGTCATAATATAAAAATAAATTTAAGCAGATGAAGTCACGAGTTGCAAGCTAGTGTATATACAATTTATTGTTACATAGTAAATAATTAATATACTGAAGAGAATATAACTAATGGACGTATGCAAATCCATCATAGTTTTTGTATTAATGTACAAAGTGTTTCAAAGTAAACGTCGTTAGTCATTACTGCTGTTATTTGTATTCATATAAGAATAATAATTAAACGTTAATTGATGATTGATGATATGTGATCTAGCTTGATATATAGGAAGATTATTTAAACGGGTACTATTCCCTAAAAAAACTTTTAAATAGATTTTTTTTTTATTATATATTTACATTTTAATTCATTCAAGTGGGAATCGAACCCATAACCGTAGTTTACAGTCACGCGCCTCTGGGCTACGCACCATGACGGCCTCTAGATTTGTATTATCAATTTAATATACATTTTTTAAATTATTAGTTGGGCATGGAAAGTAATTGTGCCTTAAAACTAAGCATAATTTGTCTAAGCATCTCCTAAAATTTGCAAGCCTCAATATATCTTAACAGATTAGGGTAAAATTCCATGAATATATACAGGGTGGAAATGTCAGCGCCACTTTAAATGAAACCACAGTTTTAACTACTCTATAAAAGCCTAATATAATTCGGAAAAAAAATAATTCTCAAAAATGAAAAAGTTTTTTTTTTCAAACAAAATAAATAATAAAATTATCGTTTTAAAATAAAACGCCATTTGTAAAGTATGACATAGGCACGCACACACTTACCTGTCAAAGCGGCAACGTCGCATCCGTATGTGTGCGTGACACGAAATACAGGTATGGATAAAAATCGTGAAATGAAAAAAAAATCTTACGTCCAAACCGTTGAGGTACCTTGATTATTTTTTTAATTCTGGGTTTGAAATATTTTAACCTATATGCAGTTTCAGTAAAAGAAGCGCTGCCTCTTCCACCCTGTATATATATTTTATAAAAAAAAATAGGCTAAGCGTAACCCCCATTCGGAAAATTTATTTCTTAAAAACAAGCGTAGCGTTAAACTCCGTACTCAAATTCGGTCCAAAACGAAAAATGTATGAAAACACTATTTCTCTCCGCTTATTGTCTTATTTAATTATTATTTTATTAATTAAAACTATAAAACAATTGGTTTATTGATCTAAAATGTTAACTATGAGGTTCCATTAAGGTCGTCCGCCACTTGCGCCGCTGACGTAACGTAAGGTTAGCACACTGTTCCGGTCATCCGATAGCACGTAATGGTTGCGTCAATATCTTGTCCATTGGTGTCGCCTAAATGATTCATTTTATATATATTTCGATTTAAAAATCTCGATTAGTTTCCAGTTCCTTCTTTTCTTTGGATACGTAGTGTTAAGACACTATTCTATACTTTTGTATTGGATAGCGGTACATTGTGTAGTGTTTTATTAGATTTATGCTGTATCTCGCACATAGCGGGATAGCTAGAGTGTACCTGGAAACTTTAAGATACTCCGTTCCTATTAAGACACTTCCGTTCCCCAATTTCCTCCGAATTGTTGAGGCACAACCGTAACGTTTACTCCGACGTACAGCCTCAGCTCTACATACTTTGCAAAATGTAAGTAAAAATAGAAATAATATATTTAAAAATTGCATATAAAATAATATTTTATATTCATAAATTTGTAATATAAATAAATATATATTACAAAATAATAATTACAAGTGGTCGCGGAAAGTATGTCGAGGAACAGATAGGTATTTCCGACATAAACTCGTTTGCGAGCTTTCTTTGCGAACGAACATTTGTATTGTGGTATATTTAGGAGTCTTCGCAAATACTAGGTTTACGTTTATTTGTTAATGCTAGTTGATTTTTTTTTTCAGCTTTACGCTCCATCACGCACGTAGTAGGGTAGGTAGAGGGAGCCTAGTGTTAAGACACTTCGCTTTCCACTTTCCGCAGTAGTTTAGAGGCATTCTGTTTTTTTTCATTCAGTGGCGGAACTCAATGTTGCTCTTTGCCTCGACACCAGAAACGAAAATATCAAATATTTCGATCCCTACTCGAGGATCGAACCCACAACCTGTCGTGTTTACACTTACACGCTTGTGCCGCTGGGCCACGACTGTCCTCGATTTGTTTATATAATCATAGCTGATACGGAGTTATCTGATTTAAAGTTTATATATAGATTTTTAATTCACAGTTTATTTTGCATATTACAATGGAGGTAGAATGAACGTAGTGTTAAGACATTTCGTTTTCCCCTGTGCTTTTTTCAAAATTACCAGAGAGAATCAGTGTTAAAACACTTCTTTGTCCATTTTCCACCAACTGATCTAAATACATTCTAGTATAGATTGACCCATGACTGTAATAATTACAATTACTTCCAACGAAAGAGTACTTTCATTACTCTGCCACTGAATAAATTTAGTGGAAAGTGGAGGGAATAGAGTGTCTTAACACTAGGTTTCCTGGTTCCCTCTGTTATGTTCCCTCCATGTGTGGGATGTGTATTGAAATATTATTAACAACTAGCGACCCCCTTGCGGCTTCGCCCGCTTTTACTACTGGATTATTCATATAATGTATGTTTGCAAATCACTTAAGATAATGTGAAAATTAATGAAACTCTAATGCAACCCGCATTTTCGTAGTTTCAATAAGGATTTTCCAATTATTTTACACAGCAAGGATTTTTTAGTAGGTACCGTAATTTTAAATCTGTGCTACTAATCTTTTCAAGTACTTATTAAAATATATTTAAATTACTATTTTTAGATACTTAAATGACTATTTTTAAACGGAAGGAATTATAAACAAAAACCTACCTACTAATAACTACTATAAAAAATATGAAACCAAATATATCGCGCTGAAATAATACATTTAACTCGAATTATCGAATACGTGCAAACGCATCTAAATCTTCGTTGCTATAGCGGCAGGCGGGTTTTTTTTTCGAGCTTGTGGTTAATGCTGAAGAGGGTATTCTGTCCCTGATGAAAAGCAAGCACTACGTGGCTGCCTGTGAGGAAAATTAAATAGAATGCATCGGCCGGGAATCGAACCCGGGCCGCCCGCGTGGCAGGCGAGCATTCTACCACTGAACCTCCGATTCGTGTAAGGCAGGCGGGCCCGGCGGACGCATGGCGAGTGGCGAGCCGTTTCGCAGCAA
Organism: Heliconius numata; assembly: GCA_016802625.1. NCBI lineage: Eukaryota > Metazoa > Arthropoda > Insecta > Lepidoptera > Nymphalidae > Heliconius > Heliconius numata. The sequence continues at coordinate 271,883 of JAEBDU010013000.1, forward strand.
GGATTTTTTGATATTGTAACAACTTAGTACCTATTAAAATGAAAAACAGTAAAAGAGTACACAATAAAAAATATATTGAAATTACAATTTTTAGACAGAAATATGATCACTACACGTTATTAGTGAAAGATATGAATATGCCGTCGCGGACTTTTTTGTAGATCTTATTAAGAGGAACAATACTTCAGTACATTTTTTTCATGTAGTACTTACCATTAAAGCAGCGCATGTGCGAAAGTGTCTCAACGGGTAGGACTTTATACACATTTATCGTATTTATGTTAATTTACATAAGAATGTACAAATAATAAACTATATATAAACCTTCCCTGAGAAATACTCGACCTAATGGTAAAAACCGCATTAAAATCCGTTGGGTGGTTTAGAAGAAGAAGAGTTAGAAAGTTCAGACAGACACGAAAAGCGACTTTGTTTTATAAGATATAGGATAGGATATATAAATTAATAAAATTTTTACTTCCTAATTATCCTTACTTTATCTGTAGGAAGTTACTACTATTTAATTATTAATTAAATTTTTATATAAACTTTCGATAAAAGGAAGGTTGCAAATAATAATTATTCTACTACAACATTATATTATTTCAAGGCTTATTCTTTGTACATTCAAGTCTCTTTTATAATTTATACAGATTTTAAAACTATTTATATTAAATTACAATTAAATTTACTTCCTCTACCTCATATTTGTATAAATGACCTCCATAGTTGCTTAAAAACACGTGAATTACTACACGTGTCCCGTACTATATATATACACGTGAATTCTTGTCCCGTACTATAAATTTTACTACTACTACTACTATTTCTAGAAATAGTAAACTCGCTTTTGTTATTGAGGTGTCAGTCATTTAAAAAAATATATGAGTACATACATTTATATTATAATTGTATAATAATAAAGAGCTTGAATTAATCATAGAGGAAAATATAAAAAAAACTAAATAAGTGCGAGTCGAACTCCCGCATGAAGGGTTCCGTATCATTATGTACAGAAACAATAAAATATTAACGTCTGTTGTATAGGAACTCTTTTAATTTTTTTATTCTATTTTATAGTAACTTTCAACTAAATTAACTATATAAAATGTAAAAAAACATTATGGGGTCATTTTTGCAACTGCCCACAAAATTGGTGAGGATATTATGTTTGTTACGAAAACTGCTATACTGATTTGCCAGAATTTTGACAGAATGCTCGTACAGAATAACACATAGGATACGATTTATGTAAAGATTTTATTTAATTTGGCTATAATGTAACAGTAAGTTTAAGGAATGAAGAGGTGAAGCCGCGTTTGGTACTCTAGTAAATAATAAGTAAGTAACTATATAGGTAGAACCTAGTTATAAGACATTTCACCCCCCCACCACCCCCCACTTTCTCCCTGAATTCGAGACATGGTGGACTATACCCCACATTATTAAAACTAATAATAAATTATGGGCCATTTAAACTAGACTCTTTTAAAAGTCTAAAACATATTCTTAAAATATTATAACAATATGTTTAGTAAAAACAATAAACCTATCTTTTTCTAAGTCATTCGACGTTTAAGATCAATGCACCTAACGGCCTAGCTGCAGTTAAGTTCATGGTAGGTTAACTGCGTTATTTTAAAAACACTTGGGTAAGTAAAGAACATGTATTGAGTATAAACTAATTTTCAAATCCTATATGTCGTTATATTATTACTAATAATGGTAATTATCGGTTTCAATATAATATAATACGCGCGGTAGTGAACCCCGCTTCTAAACACGCTATCTTGAAAATTGGGGTAAAGTAGGGAACCAACGAAGCGAAATTCAAATGGGTGAAAATTGGGGTAAAGTAGGGAATTGACGAAGCGAAACTCAAATGGGTGAAAAAAGGGGTAAAGTAGGGGACCAACGAAGGGAAATTCAAATGCGTGAAAATTGGGCGTAAAATCGGGAACGAATGTGCGAGAGTCCGATTCACACTTGGCTGGTTTTTATTGCACTTATTTACAATGGCAAGATTAAATGCCAAGAATCCATGAATCAGTAAAATTTTCTAAAATGGCTATTAGTCCTTTTACAAACATTCATATCACCTATTTAGTTTCTTAATTGTTTTCAAATTGCAATCACGGACGCGCGTCACTATACCATTTTAATAACACTCCATAAGTTTTGTAATAATGATGGCTGAATATCAATGGAAATTCCAATTATTCACTTAGATTTTGTTGTATCAAGGATTAAATATAAAATATTAAGAAATCTTTTTAAAAACATTTTTTCTTCATATGGGCTATGCAAAAAATTATAATCCACTATATTGTTGCAGCAGCCTTAGTAGATTAACAATATCGATTATATTATGTTATTCTAACTCAATCGGACACTGGGAAGTAACTTAAATGAGAGTTCAAATTCAGATACACTAACACATATATTAACATTGCAAGTTAAGTAAAAGCTTGTAATAAACTGATATATCATACACCACACTGTCTCTCGAATTATGGTGGGCCACGAAAAACGGAGTGTCTTGACACTAGGTTCACTGCCTACGCTGCTATATATGGGATAAAGCGTGAAGGTATAATAATATTTAACAAAACGACTATAAACAGCGATTATACTTATAACGTAAACAAAAAACAGAGCCGTAAGCTAAGAAAGGGACATGAGAAACGCGCGGCGTTGAGCTCTCACTCAAAACGTTTCAAATTCTCGAGAAAGGAGGAAAAAGGCTTAGGGCAAAAGCGTGACTATAAACGTTACAAGTTATGGGTTTGATTCCCACTCGAGGAAAATAATATTTACTATTTTCATTTCTTCCGCCATTCAACACACGATGCCTTCAGAATTCGTTGGAAGGTGGGGAATGGAAGTGTCTTAATGGAATGGAGTGTCTTAACACTAGCTTCCCAGGATCCCTCTGTCTACCCTGCTATGTGCGGGATACAGCGTTATTACTAGAATCTATAAAAAAAACCTTTCGGCCGCTTCTGTTCATACATAAAATTTTGTACGTGTGGAATTTCGAGCTACTAACATTAGTTATTCTATACAAGTATAAGGAATGTGTTTTACAGAATAATAAACTGATAAAAAATGTATGCCATAGGCCAGGCCAGCCAGAGTTTGGGAATTCCAAGTCTTCGTTATATTATTAATAATTTTATCTAAAAAAAATTCTTTCATTTAATGAAGACAGTCGTGGTGCAGCGGTACAAGGATGTGACTGTAACACGACGGTTGTGGGTTCGATTCCCACTCGAGAAAATAAAATATTTATTTACGTTTATATTTCCATTTCTTCGCTGTGGTGACGAGGCAAAGCGCGGCGTTGAGTTCTGCAACTCAACACGTAATGCCTCGAGAATTCGACAGAAAGTAGGGAACGGAGTGTCTTAACACTAAGATCCGTCTGCCTACCCTGCTGTGTGCGGGATAAAGCGTGAAGCTGAAGTTTTAAAAAATAACAAAATCGAAGTAAACTAAATGAATTTTGTGTAAAACTTTCTATGAGCAGTAACACTGACATGCAAAATTGTGTACCGTAAAAGAGAGAATGCATCTCTCCCATACACTTTCTTGCATTTAATGAAAACGTTATTTTCTAACTTTTAATGGCCTAACTTTTAATATATTTTTTTAATAATTTGAAGTAATTTTTTACATTATCTATTTATAACGCCCTGTATAACGTCAAAAAGTAAAAAAAAAACTTTCATGAATAAAAACAATGTCATCTCCGTGTCATCGGAATTGTATTCGTAGCCTTCACTAAGTATGACAGTACATGTGTATTTATGCCATTATAGTATTTACAAAGCTAAAGACAACTATTGATTGATAAACTGTAGAAAAAACCTATTCTTTATATTTCAGAAATGGAAAATTATATTAACAAGACAATTAATTGCCCCGAGTAGGGAACCAACGATCATCGTTTACAGTGAAATGTTCTCCCACTGAACCACGGTGGCTTCCATAGATAGTTCAAAGTCAAGTTATTTACATTTTATTAACGAAATCATATAATAATATATTAACAAACTAGTGGACCCGAACGCGGCTACGCCCGCTTGAACTATACGAATATTTATTAAATATATTTATGAAATTATTTTCAATTTTCAATAGAGAGATGCGTTAAGCAAGCTCATTTTGGGCGACGTTTTCTAACCACTAATTTTGTAAATCGTTGCTTGGCAACGGTCGCATAGCGACGGTTGTTATTAACAAGGCGGAATAAATTGCATGTCAAATTAATAAGTATTTTAATATATTGGTACATATCGAAAATAATACAAATATGAGAAAAAAAAGTATCCTATGTTCATCCCGAGACGCTCAAGTATCTCTATATGAGTATTTTATCACAATTAAATTAGCGGTTTGGCCCTGATTGCATAAAAGACAGACAGACAGACAGAGTTACTTTCGAATTTATACTATAGGTATGTATCATGTTTGTTAATAATAAACTATGCAAATAACAATCCTGTAGTATCAGTAACAAAGTACAAGGTTAGCTATACCGTTATCCGATGAGAAATTGAAATGAGGTTATTGTGTCGACGGTAGTAACATGTTCAAAACATAGAAAGTGCTTAGTAAAAGTAATTGTATTTGAATGTTATGTACGACTGACAAGTAGTAAAGGAGAAATATGTTATTTAAAGGAAGTATTAATTTTTAAAGTTTTTAAATAGAGCAAGTGACTTTTTGACTACTATTTAAATAAAACCTAGCAGTAATTAAAGTAAATAAATTTCTTTTTTCACTGTTCTTATAATAATTATCGTATTCCGTCGTCGCGCAGGGATACAAGGGTGTGACTGTAACGCGGCGGATGTAGGTTCAATTCCCACTAGAGGAAATTATAACTTAATTTCTTCGCAAAAACAGTTATATCAATTATTAATTCAGAGGATTCTCAATAATATTAACGGCACCGTGACGATCCAAAGTGACAGAAAATGTGAAGATTTTGTGTGACACTTATAGAAATTTCTTTCATGGGTACTGTGTAGATAAAGAAGTAGATAAAGAAGACTCCAAAAAAAGGAAGCTGTTTTTACCTTATATTTTCTTACAGGTATTTCAATTAATACATTATTTGATTAAAATATTTAAATTAATAACAATACATAATTAAATACATTTATAATATAATAATTATGTTATATAATTAATTAACAAAAAAAAATATGTTGACTTTGACCTGTATTCTGTTTCCAACCATTGTTAATGACTCTATTGTTCATCTTTTGGCTTGTAAAATGATTGTTTTCGTTACTTCAAAATTTAATTTAGTTTATAGATAGTAACTAAATGTCCAAAATGAAGGCGGAATTTTTATTTCCCCGTTCTGGTATATAAAACGCGGCGTTGAATTCCGTCACTCATCACGCAATATCTCGAATTTAGACGGCAAATAGAAAAAGTAGTGCCTTAACACTAGATTTCCTCTGTCTACTCTATCAGGAGGGAAACATCGTATAGCTGCTTTAAAAAAACAAATAAAGATCTATAAAAAAATCTACTTAACGCGATCTAGGCGATTGTAGGGAGTTACAATCCTAACTCGGAGGAATGTACTTACAATGAAAAAATAAACAGAAAATACTATACGACTACTCATAGAGATCCCTTTTTGTATGACAACGGCGCAGAACGCAGTGCCTTAAGTTTAGGTTCCCAGGTTCCTTGGTGGGTGAGGGGATAAATAATTCTAGCACTGAATGACATTTGAACTTACTTCCATCGCGTGCAATTTAATTGTGTCAAGAAGAGGTCAAAATTTCTACATTTAAAATCATTTAATGAAACACGCCATATTGCACACGCGATGATTATGTATTCTATCTTAATTCATTATTCCATCCTAATAATCCTTTTTATTTCTTAATATCGTTAGAATAAGTACGTAAAGTGACGGAACTTAACGCCGCGTTGGTTTCTGCTATCTAGGAGTATTACAATATGCTTCATATAAGCAATTACTCTGCTCTGCAATATGTTAACAGAAAATATACTAAAAATTTTAGTAATTTTTCATCATTTTTAGTTATTTTATTTTCTTAATATAGTCATTATTGCTAAAGTAATTATAGCATATGACGCACGTATGTATATATTAACAGGAAAATGAAATACGGAAATATATATTTTTTTATTTAATAAAGATATTTTACAAAGGAATAAAGTAAATTTCGATAAAGGCCATTGTATCGCATTGAAAACGCTTAAATCTTGTTTTTAATATAAAAAATAAAATAGTATCCCCATTATAAATTTCCTCATAGTGATTTAAATGTAAGTTTTAAGTAATCGAAGGTTGGTCACATTGATAGAAATGACAGATACGTTATTTAAAAGTTTTCGCCTTGTTTGGTTTTCTTTTATTGTTTTACTTCTAGGTTCTTAGATCTTAATATTTTTTAAATATTTTTATAAATTAAATTGCTTCTATCAATTAACCAGTCAGTTTCAGCTTCACGGTGTATCCCGCGCACAGCTGGGTAGGCAGAGGGAACCCAGTGTTAAGACACAGTTCCCCACTATACCATTAATCAGTCAATCCATATAAAAATCAATGCTACTTTGAGTCCTAGTTCTGGTCGCTCTTTTTTTGTTTAATTGTACAGACATAAGACGTAATTTCTCGAAAATTAGGCGGACAGTGGACATCTGTCAACCCTAATCTGTAAGATACAGGGTAAAGCTAAAAAATTATAAAATAATAGATAATAAAAAATAATATAAAAATGAAAAGTAATAAAAGAAGCTGCGAACGAAACAATAGGAAAAATAAATAAAAAATAACCATTGTGATTCTCCTGCGTAGGAAAAATTACAATAATATCTACATAATAAAAATAATAAACTGCAATTATACAAATGGATATGAGGTATAAAAAAGAAAATTATCCACCCATTGGCCATTGCTCATTTTGTATTGGAATTTTAAAATTAGCATCAACACTTATATAAATAAAGACGTAAATAATGCTTCTTCAGTATGAGCAATTCTTGTAAAGTAATTAAGTAAAAGATTTTTATTATAAGTAATTATATATATATTTTATATTTTATGTGAGGCTGTCGTGATATAGCGTTTGACTGGAAGGGCGGTGGTGGAGGGTTCTATTCCTACCCGGGAAATAAATTACTTTAATGCTCCAATACGGCGTTGAGTTCCGTTACTCAACACTCAATGTCTCATATTCTGATGGAAGGTGGAGAACATGATATGTTTACCTTAAGATATCTGTGAACCATGACAAGTATGATTATAAAAAAAACATCTCTTAATAAATAACGAAATATAAATAATAATTTAATAAATGATTTTTATTATTATTATATTTATTTATGTATATATAAATTATACATATAGAAAAATGCAGTTAATCGAAATAACGAATAAAAAGTGTTATTCATGCACTTAAGATAATTATAATGAAATTCAGCATTTTAAGATAATTGAATGAATAAAAACTTAAACAACAGGGAAAACAAGTATCGTATAAATATAATTTGGAAAAAAAGAAATATTTTTTAAAACTGTATCCCGCACATAGCACAGTAGGCAGAGGCCACCTTTCGTTCCCATTAAGACACTTCTGTTCCCCACTTTTCGCCGGATTCTGCAGTATATGTAGTTGCGTATTGAGTGGCGGAGTTCAACACCGCGCTTTGCCTCGTTACCAGAGAAAGTGCAAATCGAACCCACAAGCCATCGCGCTTACAGATACGACGGCCTTATTTGCTTCTATAATAAATTAATTTTTAACAAAAAGAAAAACCAACTTCTAACAACGAACTAAAAAGTGAAAAATAATTTGACTAAAATTTTATAATTTTAAAGTCGCCAAAAGTTATGAGGTAACAAACATAAAAAAAAAAATTAAAAAGAAAATACAATCGAATTGATAACCTCTTCTTACAGAAGTCGGTTAAGAAATATGTTACATATATACATACATTGTAACTGCATAACAATATATCATTATTTACATTTCCTCCACAATATGTTAAACTTTATAAGTTGAGTCATCTTAATCGATATTACACACGCGGTAGTATGATATACGAGTATATGCATTAGATAAGATAACATCCGGAAGCCAGTGGACATAGCTATTAAATAGGATTATCATTTCCTCACCAGCTTCTGATGCGCCGCACTTCCTAAGTTATTTATAGCTGGTTTTTGTTAATATTTCATTAAGAAAGTGGCTTGCAAACTTGAGGCTTGTGAGGCACAAGCTTGCGACTGTAAACACGAGATTGTCCTCAGACGAAACCTCTAGAATTTGGCGTAAAGTGGGGAACGGTAGTATTTTAATGGGAACGGAGTGTCTTAACACTAGGTTCCCAGGTTCCGTCTGCTTGCTACGTGTTCCACACAGCGTGGAACTTTTTGATTGGCGGTAAGTTCTGAGTCTGATTTCTACAGCACCACATAGAAAATAAATCATACATTCATATATAGACTGATAAACACATTACCCTCCTTTGCGTCGTTGCAATTGAATAAAAAGATGTTAATACGTGTTTATTAGCTTAACCTCTATCTATCATTGTAATAAAATCTTTACACTATGTCGACCTTATTGCTGTCCGATTCTTTAGAAAATTTGCACAAATAATTATACCGATATATACATATACATGTTATTTTATTATTTTTATAAGAAATTATAAAATAGAAAAAAAAATAGGAATGTTCATTTAAAAAAAGCAGAGAGTAGAGAACGAAACCACTTATCATTAAGTCACTTCTCGCCGTCTAATCCAACGATCCATCTATAACTATATTTCAAAAGACCACACAAGAAACACTAACGGTTCATTAAACTTAGCCCATCGCTATTCTCAAAGTGAACTGGTGAAATTAACCTTGCATTCCGCATGCGTGTCACGGCGCTAAACGCAACCTGCCCTTGGTACCATTCGATAAAGTGCGGATATATATTCCGTACAGTTACTTAGTGTACAATAACATCTCTTGCAATGGTTTCCTAGCGGTTGCGTTAGCTTGTGCCTTACTCTCGATATATTATTATGATGTAAGTATAGCATAACTTAACCGTAACTGTGTTACCAGTTTTGTAAATATTTATGTTATTTACTAGATTTTTTCTGCGGTTTCGTCTGTTTGGTTAAATGGAATTAACTATGCGTATGATTACATTCAAACGAGGTAGCTTATAGATTTCACGATAATGGATCCGAACCAAAAAAGAGACAAGAGATTGAGAAAGAGATTCCATTATAATAAAGCAACGTTATCATAAAATCATAATAATAAGTATATCAATGAGGCCAATCATGCTGTATTGGTATAAGTGTGAGGAAAATTAATATTTTCACTTCTTCGCTCTGATGTCAAAGAAGAGCTCGGCGTTGAGTTCCTCCACACACCTCCAGAATTCGACCGAAAATGGAGAACAGAGGGTCTTAACTGGTGTTAAAGATTCTCCCTGCCTACGCTGCTGTGTGCGGGATACAGCGTGAACCTGATAAATATGACAAATGAATATAAGGAAAACGGCATATTTTAAATGCTAAAAAGCTTTAAGCTCTTTAAGGATATTATAAGAATTCTAACAAAAACAAAAATAGATGATTTCCCGTAATGTATGTGATCGCAGTATACAATGAATTGTAATATATATGTCACTCTTTCTCTCATATAGAAAGGAAAAGAGAGCAGATGTGGTCATTTAAATTTATTTCTAAGTTGGTTTTTCCTGTTTAAGACAGGCTAAGTTTTAAAAGTTAATTTTTTTAATATTTTCAAAGTAGGCATCCGGTGGACTTTAAGAAAAGGAAAATATTTAGAAACGTATAAAAATTATTACGCAACGGGAATCGAACCCACGCCTCCTGCAAACAAGCGTAAAAGAATTTCGATGTAACTGAATAAGTATGTGCGACTTAATTGGCTTGAGTATTTGGACAATGTCTCACGGCGCGGGTTCGAATCCAACTACGTTGGAATTTTAACGCGTATCTAAATATGTACGAGAATATTTATCTCTTTTAATTTTACGTTACGCATACAGAGGGAACCTGGGTACCTAACGTTAAGACACTTCATTAAGGTACAACCGTTCCCCTCTTTTCGTCGAATTCTCGACTCATTACGTATTAAAAGGCGGAAATCAACGTTGTGCTTTGCCTGGTTAGCAGAGGGAGAAATATTTCAATCCCCCGAGTGGGAATCGAAGCCACAACCGTCACGTTCACAGTAGCTACGCCTGCACTACGACGGCATCAAATATTCTTTCTTTTATCGAAACTATAGTTATAATATCAGCAACTCTATAGGCAATTTCGCGAAATTTAATTTAAAAACGGAGTGTCTTAACACTAGGTTCTCTCTGACCTTATGATTTGGTGATACAAAAAGACATTTAGATGTTTTTCTTATTCAGTTACGTGCTTAGAGTGTCAATAACCAAATTCCATTAAAGAATGGGATTGCCCACGAATAACAATAGTTGGTTTGTAATTCCAGACGATTGTCTATGAGTTTAACAATGTTATTTAACATTTTATAGATATCTATCATAGAGTCTTAACTTTATGATCTGGACGTCGTAGAATATTAATTTACAATGTATTTTATCTGTTTTAGTTAAAAATCAATGAGACATATTTTGAACTTTTGTTTTGGTCATTCTTTAACCCTTATTTATCAGCATTCTTTTTGTCTTGCCAAATGATAATTCTAAGCTTATTATTACTTATCTTTGGACGACGGAAATTTGTGAAAATTTACCAACTGACGTACTAATTGCATGATATTGTAAGAAACGTATAAAGTTTTCGAGTTTCGACACACTCGTAGCGTAATAAGACTATATGGCTTAGTGGTCATAACGTTGGACGGTAAGCGAGAGGCGCTAGTTCAATACATCATTCACATTGTAATTCATTAGCTAATTCATTAGTTAACTATTTTAACTCTTATTTCTTTTAATATGACCACGAGGGCGAAGCCGCGAGTAAATGCTAGTTATAGCTGGAACTAAAGTGCAAAAAAGTTTAAGATGTATTAATTATAATTTTAAGATTTATAGCTAATTTTTTTATGCATGACTTAATGATAAACGTAATATGTACTTGTTATTTATATTTTAATATATAGTTATTTATAAATAAATGTATTTCATTATTAAATATTTATTTTTATATTTGTATAAATATAATTATAAAAATATCAACAAAATCAATTATCTTGTTTTAGTTTTATTATATTATTATAATTATTGTATAAATATTTTAAAACATGAAGCTAATAATTTTATTTTATGTTAAATAATTATTGAATTGTTGAATGAATTGAATAGATTTTCCTCTTTTCTTATTATTTCTAATTCTGAGTAATAACGTATGAAACAGCCAGCCTTTTAACAGTTAAATGTTGCGGCGGAACTTTGCCACGAAACGCGAAGCTCTGGTGAGAACGAAGAAATACAGTATTAAATATTTCATTTTCTCCAGTAGGAATCAAACCCACAACTTCCAAGATTGGCCTCAAAAGAAAATTTTTTAACAACCTATATTGATTTATTTACCTACTTAATAAGATTTTTCTATCTGTCATACACCAGTCAGTTATATAAGTGTGACAAAGAAAAATAAAAAAATGCAAATTGCAGTTTAATAATATTAAAATTTACGACGTCGTCTAAAGGTCGAGTATAAGTTTATGACTTTTAAAAATTACATGTCAAAGGCAACGTATACTTTAACAAAGCGTCCTTTTTCTTTATGATGGAATTAATTATAATTATAACTTGTTTTAAACGTAAAATTTATATTTATTATTGATTGATCGCTAATTATAGTTTTTAAATTACTGTAATAAATATAAGATAATCACTTTTTTATCTTCGCACATCAATGATTGTCGAAGTAACCAAAGTTCCACCTCACGTGATATCTCGAAATTTCTTTCTATCTTGCTATAATAGGGCAAGAGAAACAGAAAATGGGAATCTCATAAAAAAGATTTTCATTTAAAATGTTGCCTAAGACGAAGGCTTATACTGTCAACAAGTTATAAGATCTCATCATCAAAAAGCCAAGTTCCTAGTTCTACACGCCTTAACTCTATGTACAACACCTAACTTCAAGAACTCTACATTTTAGTTCGATTATTGGCTTGGTCCTTTCGTTAGTGCAAAGACTGTTTTAATAGAATAGAAAACAATTATTTATATAACAAATAGGATACATGGACTTAAAAACATACCTAACATATCGTACAAAAATGATATAATCGCTGGGCGTGATTTCTAACGTAGAGTTCCGCTCAAAAAATAAGAATAAGCATTAAGCCATTTTTCTTAGAATACCTACTTTATAAGTTAGTCATAGTGACAGATCACTTCGTTGCTACTTTATTATACTCCTATATCTTCCATGATAAGTATTTATTAAAATCCTTATATTTATTGAAAACAATGATTGGGTAATTTTCGATTTAGTCGTATGCAATTTAAAAGTTAGGTTTAAATTAAGGTGAACTTAATGTAATCCTGTATTTGATATCAGTTATTTTTCACTTTGAATCTGCATCTTTGTTGACAATATAGACAATTAAAGAAGACAATCTAAGACAATACGTCGGTTTTGAGTGCTGAGCTATAACACTGTAGAGAACGTCGTGCCGCATGCCAATCGACGGTCGTGGGTTCGATCCTTACTCGGGGGATTATTATTTATTAATATTTTCATTTCTTCGCTTTGGTACAAAGGAAAATGCCCGCCGTTTAGTTCCACCACTCAACACCCAATAAATCGAAAACTTCGGCGAAAAATGGGGAACGGAGTGTCTTAACACTAAGATATATAAAACTAAGGAGAGAGGAGAGATTTAGAAAATCATCGGGCTGAGATGGAACATATACAAAACAAACGTTGGTTGAAGAAAAAATATTGTATAATATGATTTAAAGGCTGTATCTCAATATATTCAGCCTTCACAAGCTTCTCTAAATATTGACTTAAAGATTAAACATATCGTTGGCGCTGTGTGCGGGATACAGCGTGAAGCTGATTTTCATTTATTCATATTACATGGTCCTGTTTTATCCTTTGGCTGTGGAAACTTAAAAATTAGGCAAAGCCATAATTTTGTTAAGTTTTTTTCAAATAGTTCCGATTACATGGATGATTTCATTTGTTTGCGTAACTAATTTGCCCTCAATATTAACGGTATTAAAGTAAATAACAAGTAAAATGTTGACTTCGGCCATTTACATTTGGTGCCAAGTCAACATAAATACCGTTTAAATATTTTTAATATAGTTAAAAAATAAGTTTTTTTGGCTTTTTATAACATAGCAGCATTTGCAGAGAGAACTCAGTGTTAAGAACAGTGTTATAAATTCGGCCAAATTTTCGAAACGTTACTTGTTGAATGGTGGAACCCAACTCCGCGCTATCTAATTACCAGAGTTAGGAAATGAAAATATTGGTTGAAATTATAGTTTTAAATTAGAGTAAAAGTTTTAAATACTTTTTCAGTTTAAAACACTTTTATTTCAAGCTTCCTAAATTTTTTTTCTTTGTTAAAGATATGAAAGCTTGGAGTAGCTCTTAGCTCTATTTTACCAGATAAAAATAATAACATCACAATGATAATGCGAAACTTACGCTGCAGTAAAAGTATGTCATTTAAGAAAGATACACATTATTATTCAATACAGATTCACTTTTTATTTTTTAATGTACATTTTGAAACAAATACATGTTTTGTAAAATAAATATTAATCGTCTTTTAATTTTTGTCTTAAATTTAAATGAAATTAAAAAGAATTTTCCAGCGTTCCGTTTTCACGTCGCTGTAGGTGAAAAGAGTAATTTGTCACTGCTTATTTATTCTCAACGATGACTTATTATTGATTTTAAGCTAATAACGTTTTATAAAGAAAATTAAAAACACGACACATACCAAAAATAATAAATAATCTTCTCTCTTTTTCTTTTTTAGTTTTCAACACTCACTTTATAACACGATATTTTAAATAGAACAAACTAAAAATATCACAATTGAAAATAAAATAAAATCAAAATGTCATTTGAAGTTGGCGCGCAAATGATTTTCTTTTTTTTTT
>JAEBDU010013000.1:341026-393502 GCA_016802625.1 Heliconius numata
ATAATCCAGTAATAAAAGCGGGCGAAGCCGCAAGGGGGTCGCTAGTACAGGTATATATACTGATACTGTAATACTTAATAGCATACTGAGGCTTCAAAGCGGGTGACGAGTAATCTAATACATGAAGGCTATGCGGTTAGGTTACTTTACTTTTATACGCGGATTTGTTTATGTTTTTATGATGATTTTTTTAAAAAATTTACTCTATATCTAGTGTTGAAACACTCCGTTCTCTACTCTCTGCTTATTTTTCGGAGCTTGTATATTTTATTTTTATGGTGGACTCAACAACGCGTTTGTCTTGTTTTATTATCAGGTACAGGAAATAATGAAATTCCTGGAGTGGTATTCGAACCCACAGCGGCCGCGATTACAGTCACATACTGTCGACATATAAAATGAAGGTAGCTAATTGTTAAGAGTCTCCGTTGTCGCTTTTTTATATATTAATAAAATTTATATTAATCTTTCTTGCAAAGACAACTTTATTAATATTAAGATTAAATTTATTACTAACTTAGGATATCCACTTAGAATGAGTTATGCATAGATGGCACTGTATTATTTTTTTTATCTCTAAGATAAATTAACTATAAGATATTAAAATATTGAACTAAAGTCAAGATAAATTAACTACAAGTTAGTTGGATTTCAACAAAAAAACATATATTATGGGTCGTATCAGTCATGGCCTAATGATGGCAATTTACTCTAAAAGCTCTATTAAATATATATTATATCTTACTGATTATTATACTGGTTTAGTAGAAGATTTAGGTAATGGGTATGGAGTGTTCTAAGTTCCCAGGTTCCGTCGCCTACCTTGCTATGTGCGGGATACAGCGTTATTGGTAACAAAATAAGCACCATTCTAAACAAAAAATACCTATTTATTATAAACACCAACACTATTATAGTCAATATATTAATTACCTCAAACCGGATGTGAACCCACATAGCCGTGAAGTTTTCCATTGATTTGTTATAAAAACACAAATTAATTATATTTTAAAGCTTCGCTAAGTCTTTTGTATTTAACCGGTTGTTGTTTGCATCAACAAATAGCTTTTTGCCAGAATTTTTTATCTTTACCTACAAATGACGTCATTTACAAGTGTAGTTATTTTTTGGTATTAAATTATTTAAATTTACATTTTAAAAAGTTTAAGGAATGTAATAAGATTTTAGATTCCTATTTGTTACTACTACATTATCTTACCAGGGCTGAGAGATAGAAATAATTAAAATATTACTACGTGTTGGAATCGAACTCCTAACCATCGCATTTACAGTCAAACGCTGTTCCACTGCTGTAGTGTCAAGATTATTAAAAAACGAGTGAATACTAAAATTCTTAATATAACGAAAAATAAATTTTCATATAAAAAATGAACACACGGAGCCGGATTTGAATCTGCACCCAGCGTTCCCTTCAATTAAGCTATAGGTATATTCTAATCACATACCTGAAGTATTTGTTAGAAATTACTGGTTTTCATTGAAAAAATATTTTTGAGTTGGATAGTTCATTTATTGAGGAAGTTATATTATACCACTGCACTTGCGGTCAGTTATGTCAGGCACATACATGGGCGTTTCTAGAGATGTTTTAAAGGCCTGGGTTAGACCTTTAAATAGATTTGTTAGCGTTTCAGGGTACATATTTTTACTAAAACTAAGTCGCTTTGTCTTTTTCTTTATTAATTTTCTTTTTCTGTTTCAACTCTTTTATGTCATTGTATATATTTATATGTTTGTATGTGTGTATGTTTGTATAAGTATATTTATGTAGGTATAGGAATATTGATTAATATTATGTATATTTGTATGTAGGTTTATTATTATTATTATTAACATAACATTAAAATACCGCACCCGAATTATTTCTTATAACATCTCCTACATTCAAGGGTTTCTGGTAGAGATCTCTATTAGAGATAAGTTATCCTTTGTACACTTTTTTACCTGTTGTTTTAAGTTTTCTGTACATTCTATCTCGTGTGGTACATAAATAAATGAAAAAAAAAAAAAATAAAATAAAACTTTTGGGCTGGGCACGGTTTACCCGACCCCGAATCCTACGCCCATGTCCATTTAGAATTTCTTATGTGTCATACACAACTACAGCGAATTCGCACGTAATAAGTATTCCCATATAAATTGCTAAACGACAATGATAATGCAAAAAAAACCACCGTTTCGAGAAAAGAGGTAAATTATGGTAATGTATCACCCGTTTATGTTATTTTCATATTAAATAGATTATGAGTAAACATTGGATTTTCCTAGTTCATCTTTCATTGTCTGTCAGTATCATCAGAAAAAATGGTTGTAATTACCAATTAGGCGCAGTGGGATAGCGTTCACGTGATGATTGTTGGTTCAATTCTCATTTAGGGGCCTAAATTATGTTCATTTCCATTCGAGTTCCTCTCACTAAAAATTTTCCTTTTCACTTCTTGGCAAATTTTATAATTGTAGGTCTAAGGTAGATAGATATAGGTTTTGTTTTAGCACCAGCGAATTTAATTGTATTGACTTTTTTTTTTAAACTTTAATTTTTTTGTGCTCTAAGAGAACGTAGACTGAGATTCTATAAGGGTTCCGTTTTTTTCTTAAAAGGTGAGATAAGGAACCCTAAAATATATTTACGTTACGACTAAATGTAAAAACAAGTAGGTATTGCATTAAGAAGACTAATATGGCATCAAAGGTGAAAAAGTTAATTATACATTATGTATTGTTGTTTCTTAACATTTTGTGTTGGTACAGCAAAAACTCAGGGTTATTACTTCATACGTTACGTACGTATGTATAGACATACATACAGACTACAGGTATATAATTATCGCCATTATTGCGCAATTGGATAATGTATGACTGTAAATTATGGTAGTTGGTTCGATTTCCGCTTAGGTTATCATTTATGTTTATAACAAGCTATCCTGTAATTTTTCTTCCTTAGGCGAATGAAAATAAGGCTAAGAGTTGTGTATGACAGTGACTCTAAGCACGACAGGTTGAGAGTTTGATTCCCACTCGTGGAAATTAAATATTTAATATTTTCATTTCCTCGCTCTGATAACAAGGCAAAGGGCAGCGTTGATCACTCAAGACGCAATACCTCTAGAATTCAGTGGAACGGAAGGTTCTTATTGGGAACAGAATGTCTTAATACTAGGTTTCCAGGATCCTGTACCTACCATTAAATGTGCAGGATTACAGTTTAAAGCTGAAAAAGTATTAATTCCTAATTTTCAAAAAATAAATCTATACTCTACGCAAACTATAAGGAAAATTCCTATACATTATATATAGTTTATATATATATATCAGTTGTAATAACTGATTCATCTAATTACAACACAAATATTATGGAAATACGCGGAATGAGGATTAATGGTTCAGGTGTTTGTCCAACAACTATTGTTTATTGTTGCCATTGATTTATATTGCGTTAGTGATTTGTATTGGTAGCGTAAAGTTAATTCATCATTTTAGTTTGTAATAAGTTATTTATTTTAAGATTCACGCTCTATCCCGCATATCTATTTATATTTTTTTATCCCGCATTTCTATATATAGGCACAATGCGTGATTTTATTAGGTCGAGCTGTATCAAACCATTTTGAACCATTCGTAATAATTGTATCATCATGAACGTAACGGTTACAAGTAACTTAGATGATAATACAATATTATGGTATCAACGAGCTGGTGTGATGATGGGACCTGAATATCGGAACTCCTCAGAGGTTACTAATAACCCGTTCGTGATTAGGCTCATGCAATTTATAGCTCTAAGCACATTTTATAGTACTTATATAATTTGGTGTAGAAATGCATGTTTTTTAGTTTTTTTAAACTGTATAATATATATTTGTTTTTAAATAATTATTTTAAAATTTCTAGACATAACTGTAGTTAATAGCTGTAGTTAATAGCTTAATGGATAGCTGCCAGCTAATCTAATAGATTGTACCATCGATTTTGAAAAGAGCAACTGTTGAGTTTCTTGCCGGCTCTTCTCAGCAGAACTGCCTTCCGAACCGGTGGTAGCTTTTTGTTCATATGTTCATTCGACGATTCAAAAGTGCTTGTTATAAGTCTATTTGAATAAAGAATATTTTGAATTTGAATTTAATATATCTTTCTTTTTAGGAAATCGCGCTATTCGGTGAGTTTTCTATACGAGAAACAATGATTTACTTCGGATGGATCGCGGGCATGACTACTAAAGAAGTGGACGAGAAAGTCGACTTTTTAATATCACTGCTACAATTACCCAATCCTACTAGGTAAGTAAGCATTATAAATTTGTATATTTATGTTTTTAAGGAAACACACTAAGGATGAGGATTAAGATTTCTTAGTTTCACGCATCTTCCATGTTTATCAGGATCGGAATTCAGTAGTATTTTAAGACATTACGTTCTACACTTTCGAGAATTCGAGACACTGACTTGAGTGGGGGAACTCTTCAGCTGCTTTTTGTCGTAACATAAAGAAAAAATAAGATATTTTTTATATCTCATACATAGCAGAATAGGAGAGGGAACTTGGATACCTAGTGTTCAGATTTAATTCACATTCCCCTACAAATACAGACAATTGAATTCAATAGTTAGAGATACTAAGTTTATATTTTTTTGTTACAAAGCGTCGTAATAAACATCCATTTTTTATATTGTTCAATGAGTTTAGATATAATTACAAAATAACAGTGTCATAGCAGAGTCAAGGATGTATATAATTGCTATTTAAAAACATGGCATTATTTTATAGAGTGTTTAAAAATAAGAATCTTACTGACTGGAACCTGACTGACTGTAAACGCAACGGTTACGGGTTCGATTTCTAATCAGGGGAATTAATTATTTTCATTTCTTTGCTTTTGCTTTGTGTTTCTAACAAGCAAAGCGCAGCATTGAGTTCTGTCACTCGTGTCAAAAATTGAAAGGAGAATAGAGTCTTTTAACAATAAGAAAAAATAGGCATCTCTCCGCCATCTCTACAAATTATAAAATATATGTGTCGAATTCGAGCGATAAACCTAAAGCAGAGTATCTTGACACTAGGTTTTCTCTAGCCTGCTATATGCGGGATATAAGATAAAGGTATAAAAAATGAATATAAAAAGATTCAATCATTAAAATGTTACTCATTATCTTTAATTTTGAATAATAAACGCTAACACGCAATGTCTCAAAAATTGAGTGGTGCATGGGGAAAACAGTTTGACCTAAGTCCTTTTGCTTACCCAATTAATTGCGGGATACAGCGTGAAGGTATTTAAAAAATATATCATCTTCAATTATGAATTAAATAATACTTTATATATAATTGTTTCACAGACAAGTCAAAAATCTCTCTGGTGGTCAGCAACGTAGAGTGTCTTTAGCGGCTGCGTTATTACACGATCCCGAGTTACTTATCCTGGATGAACCTACTGTTGGAGTGGATCCAGTACTACGACAGAGGTAAATATTTAATTGTTTTTAATATTAATTAGATTCTTTGTTTTTATTATAATTTTGTTTTTTTTTATACTTATTTGTGGCTTAGAATCTTAGTTTTTGAATTGGAAAACAAATGCTTTTAAACTTTATGTTCCTTTTATTATTATTATTAAATTTTTCACGCAATATGGCACATATGGCAGGGTAAGCAGAGAGGATCCAGTGCTAAGACACTACATTCCCGACTCTCCGTTACCAGAGTGAGAAAATTAAAATAATTAAACCCGTAACCCTTGTATTGACAGACAGATACTGTACCGCTGTGTATCTAATAACCTTTCTTTTCTCTACCTAAAACATAAAACAAAAGAAACCAAAACAAGAGCGATAAAATCAAAGTGAGTCTTACTTAAGCCGAAATCCTATCAGCGGGAAGCTCAAACAATCCGATAAAGATTATAGGTTTTAAGCACATATTACTCCACCATAGCTTAGTTGAGAAGGTTCTACAAGTATACGTGTATGATGTGATTGTAAGTTCTATTTCCACTCATGGAAAAAATTTTTTAAGCTTCACGCTATATCCCGCACATAGCAGGGTAGGAAAAGGGATCTTTGGTAATACTCCGTTCCCGTTAAGACACTTCCGTTCCCCATATTGCGCACAGTATAGTTCAAGCAAATGGACCCGTGAGCGGAAAACTATTTCTTAGTAAATTATTAGAATTAATTGAAATTGAGTAAAATAACATATTTCCCACATAGTGGTTTAGCGTCTAATTTCAACTTATGGCGGTTAATTGTTGGTTTTCAACCGTTTATTATTGTGTAGCATTATTATGCTTATTTTATATTTAAAATGTATAATTTTTAAGGATAATTTTAAATAATCCGTCTGTCTGTAAGGCCGTCGTTGCGCATCGGCTCAAGGGTGTGACTGTAACGCGACGGTTGTAGGTTCGATCATCACTTGAAGAAGTGAAATATTTATTTAAATTTATATTTTCATTTCTTCGGTCTGGTGTTGGGGAAAAGAGCGTTGAGTTCCTCTACTCAACACGCAATACCTTCGGAATTCGATGGAAAGTGGGGAATGGAATCCTGCTGTGTGCGGGATACAGCGTGAAACTGAATAATTCTCAAGACAGAAAATAATCTTAAGATATAAAATATTTTTTATGTTTTATATCTTCACGCTATGTTCTAAAGCATGGTGAATTTACATGGTGAAGCTAGAAATTGAAAATAATACATTCCCCCCTGATGGGAATTGAACCCTCAACCGTCACGTTAGTCAGTTTAAAAAATCATTATTAGATTAATGATTACTACATATTTAATTAACGTTGTTATCGACAACAACTTTGAAGGAAACATTTATCTGTAGAAAAAAATCAGGAAAAATATTATGATAATTATTTATTCAAAATTCAAATTTACTTTTTTACACAAGTTCAGGTCGAGTTCAAGGAAGTTGAACTCAAAGTTAAAATCTTGTTAGCGTAATAATAAGTAAATTTTGGTAATAAAATATAAAAAAAATACGAATACTACTTACCGCCCGCAACTATGTGTGGGTCGCCTTAAAAACGTATATTTTTTGAATAAACAAATAAAATCAACTTCAAAGCTATACTTTTACGTATAAATGTAAATCAAAATTAAATTCTATAAAATAATATATAATGACTTTAAAGTAAAGAAAATTTTAAAATGTTAAATGAAATAATTGATATTTATTATATATCTATTTATTATTTAAAAACCATTATTTTTGGAATCGGTGCCAAGATGTGGACTTTTAAAATTATTGCTTATCTTTTGTTTGGTGTGTTAAGTTATATCTTTATATTATTTTTTTCTTGACTGGCAGGCTAAAGACTTTTTGAAATCGGTCCAAAAATGCCGGAAAAATCAACGGGCAAACATAAAAAATATATATAGCTCAGGAATATAGAACCTCCTCTTTTTTTATAAAAAGTCGGCTAATAATAGAAAAATTAAAATCAATTTCTTGTACTGTTTGGAACGGAGTGTCTTATCAGTAGGTTCCCTATGCCTACCCTAAACAGTTTATTACTAAGAGAATATTTTAAAACAATTTGGTTCTATCATCTTTGTCAATAATAAGAATATGACTGGAATAGAAAACCTGCAATGATAAGACTATCTTTACACCTAAATAGTAAAGCTTTTTTAGTCTTTTTTGTATATAGCTTTTTTAATAAAATGTTAATAATATTTTTTTATAATCTGTTTTAATAATTTTCAGCATATGGGATCACTTAGTGGATATTAGTAAAGGCGGAAGAACGACAGTTATCATCACAACACATTATATCGACGAAACGAAACAAGCTAATATTGTAAGTATTTTGCCTTATTATGTCTTTTTGTATATGTGACGGTCGTAGCTTCGAATACCGCTGGGAAATGTTTCAATTCCATTATCTCATATAATGAAGTTTTTCGTTAGGTTCATAAAAAAAATTGTAAGTACTCGAAATAAGTATTTTTCTTCCCTAAGAGTGCAATAATATGCTACTTTAACTACGTTAATTACCAGACAGCGACTATTGATCATAAGGACTGCTCGCTTCTTTTTTGTAGGCTAGATCCACCTTTGATCCAGGTCAAACATAAAACTAGGTCTAATGTACAAAACTCTAGGTTTAATGTAATATTGAAATCCCTAAGGAACAGTCAGTATACATGATTATCAATTAATAAACTAAACTGACGCTGAGAGACAGTTATTAGAAACAGTTCACTGATTAACTAATATTACATGCAGTTATATTTCTGTTTTATTATAAAATATAATATAAAGTTTTAAGTTCATATATTTTGTTTTTTAAATATTAAAAAGGCGACGGATGTGGGTTCGATTTACACTGGGTAGATTGACTTATCTTAATTTCCTTACTCTTGTAATTCAACAGTATGGCGTTAAATTCCACCACTCAACACGCAATGCCTTTGGGATTGAGCAGATAGTGGGTAACGGAGTGTCTTAACACTAACTTTCCCATTTGCCTATTATTCTAATTAATAAATGAGAAAAACAAAATGTATAAACATGTTTCACCTTCAAATATTTTCTAATAAGGCAAAGGCATCGTAAATCATTATTCGCTTGTAGCTAATTCCAGTTTCAATTTTTATACGCAACATAAATTATTGTTTAATAATACTTTTTTAAATCCTTACCTTTATTTATACTGAGATTTATGCTTCAAGTTTGACAATGAATAATTATTTTTTTTGAGTTTTTTATGAAATATTACATTTCAATCATTTGCCTGGGATAAGGCTATTACTCATTATTTTGGAATATTTTAAAAGTTATTTTTTCGTTTTCAATTAAAACCAGCAGTTCTTCAGATTAACGAATCGAACCCATAACCCTTGTGTATACGCACGCTTGTGGTCTTACGCCACGACGACCTCAATATAAGTATTTATGTACATAATATAAATATGCATTTTTTCCAGATTGGTCTCATGCGAGGAGGCAGGTTCCTAGCTGAGGAGTCACCAACTGAGCTGATAACGAGGTACAACGCGGAGAGTCTCGAAGATGTCTTCCTAAAACTGTCTGTTCTCCAAAACATGGGAAAACGACGTCGATCAAGTATCCTCGCTGATGTTGTTGAACGTGTGGAAATTCCTTCAATACCTGTAAGTTTTAATGTTAAACTAACTTAGTGGTTCTTCATAGAATGAAAATGATGAAATATAAAACGGTTATTCCTCTATTTCTTGCCGTTATTAAGCAATGCTTTACAAAGACAGATATTTTAAATATAATCATTACCGAGGTTTCACTGTAAAAATTAGAGCTGTATTCAATCTTTTTTCTGGCGAATGACTTAAATTCTCTTTATATGCCATGTAAGATATGGCTCGAAGCTGAAAAAAAAAAACATTACCCCAAGTGGGAATCAAATCCATTACTGTCTCGTGAACATAAACATTTTCACGACATGGAAAAATATATTTTGTTTATTAAATATTTAACAAGGCCAAATACAAATTGTAACCTTCATATCATCTACCAAAAAGTTTTTCTACACCAAAAGGTCGCTAAATCTCTGAGACGACTGCCAAAATTCACATGTTGAGAAACTGATTTAAAATGGAAATATGCCTAAGAGCATTATTCAAATTCTAAGAGCATTAACGAAATGGTAATTTTATTTTTTCTATTAACCGAAAAATCCCGTGAAACAACCAATAGATTATACAAAAAAGTTATTTTAATGGCATTTTTAAATTTTTAAATTTAAAAAATTAGTAAAATCCATATTAAAATAAACTCTTTAACCGGATCACTCGTGTATATTTGAGGACAAGATACAGTTATACTTATGAATTATATTTTGTGATTTAGGATCCAACATCAGTAGAAGTAGAAGACGAAATAGGCGAAATTTCAGGAGAGTTCGGAGACAACGTATCTATGAGCAGTAAAGGTCGGGGTATTGTTGTAGAATCTAATGTAGTAGAAGCTTTACCGCCAGAAGAGAAACCTCCAAGTGGACTGTTGCAGAGAATAAAGCCTATGCAGCTTCATCATATGGAGGCCTTGGTTTGGAAGAATTTCTGGAGCTTATTCAGGAATTATGGGTACGTATTAGGCAATAATAAGTCATTAACAAAACGTTAAATAAATACCAAAGTAATGTGACTTTGGTAAAAACTGATAATTATATTCTATTATATCTTTCTTTTACAGTTTACTATCATTCATCATTGGCTTACCACTATCCCAAATGATTCTCTTCTGTCTCGCCATCGGCCACTACCCCAACAGTCTTCCAATAGGTATCGTCAATCATGAAGTCGGAGCCAACAATACTAAAGTCCTTTGTGATTACGATAGAAGCTGTCCTCAAGATCGTCAAACATGGGAATGGAATTTAACAAGATTCAGTTGTCGATATCTGGATTTCTTGTCACAACGGCAGCATAATTTGGTAAGTTCTTATCAGAATATGCGCGAGCGTGTCCAGCCAAGTTAAAGAGCTGGCTGGCTTGACTGTTATTCCGAGTGAACTACCGCTTCGTTTATTTTTTTGTACGTTTTCTAAAAAAGTATTATATTTTTAAATATATAATTTAAAATTGATCGTGAAATCATAACAAAGAAACAATTAAATTGTAATTAACAATGTCCCAGTATAACAAACCAAATTGTATACTGAAAATTAGCCAACAATTCGGAAATCCGCTAACATAATTAGGATCGTGAAAACAGTTTAATAATTCATAACCGCGGAAGTCGTAAAGATTTAATTGTGAACGCAATCCTTGGCGACAGATAATGAACGTGAGGAATATTAAATAAGCAACGTTTCAACAAATTATTCTTTAATTATTTTCTTTATTATTGGTAAATATTTTATACTAGGTTTGGATACTTATATATGTATACGATTTAATAAAATGATAATTAGTTCAATATTCATTTTAGGAAGAAATTACTTTTATGCGATTGGTGTTTTCAGTGGTATAACAATTACCTGTATGTGATGCTTGTAAGTTTAGTAAACATTTGAAGCAAATTATTATTTCCATTTCCCCGTTCTGTTCAAGACAACGTGCGGCGTAGAGTTCCGTCACTCAACACGTAATCTTAAATTCAATCGCAAAATCGGGATTGGATTGTCTGAACACCACGTTCGCGTAAAGTTGAAAATTATCTTACATTGATTAATGTAGAACTTACATTTCATCTTGTATTTGATAAGACCCTCTTCTTCAAAGATTTGGAACGAACTTGGCAAATAATAGTATTAGAAAAAGAATCGATCTTATCTTATCTTATCTTTTCTTATAAAATCTAAGATATAAGAAAATGAAGTGCTTCTACATATTTATATGTAGGTACATATGTATAAGTTTGTATCAGTTAACGTTGAAATACCCTCCAAAATTAATTATTAAACAAACAGTTATATTTCATATTAGTCAAACAATTGTTCTTGTCTAATTTTCCTCGAGTTCGTGTATCATTTACTGGTCTCCCTTAAATTCACAGCTGTCGTTTGTTAACAAAGTTGATATAATTAATTATTGTTCTAATTTGTATAATTTGGAATTTCATTATTTTTGGTCTCACACATCTCTCGTATTTTGAGTGGCAGCACTCACTTAAGGTTTCGCCTATTTATAAGACTTTACCACTTATTAGATTTTAAATGTTAAGTGGCGGAACTCAACGCCGTAAATTAACCAGATCGAGGAAATGAAGTCAATTGAAATGAAAATATGGATTTTATATTTATAAAATTAATCACTGTAAAACAATAAAGATTTAAATTAAATTTAGGATAGTTTATTATCGTTTATCTTTGCAAGTATATACTATTTCTAATGCGATATACTTTACGATGTGTGTCCTATACTGAAGCTAATATATTACAAAAAGTAATATAAAAAGAATTAAATTCATTCAAGTCACATCCAAACTCTTAATAACATTTATCAAATATAATATAAAGATATAGACATCAGAATAAAAACCTATGGAAATAGAATTTTCCGAATCTCTTGAAAATGGGTTTTCAGATAGAAAAACCACATATTTATATGCCACACACACAACAGGGTCGTCGTACGAGAAATACTCGTTCGTTGACATCTCTCTAAGATTATATATGAGAAATGTTGGAAATGCTTCAAGCGGATGCTTTTGATCTGTCAGTTTAACTTGATACGATAGAGTTACTTAGAGAAAAGATATTCGACTTTAATTTATTCTAGATAGATTGTAGCTAAAAGTAAAATCTCGTTATTTCTCTTTCCCTGGGGAATTTTGGGAAATCCTGTAGTGATAGTAATATTTGTTTATTTTTATTTTCTGCCATTTTTGTAAACATTCGAAATGGTTAAGCACTGATTAATATATTTAAAATATAAACATATGGCTTAATACTAACTAATCATATACCATATATTTTTAGATATCATATCCATCCAAAGAGATTGCCATGGAAGAAGCGGTGAGGGGCAAAGTAAGAACAGTACTGGTGTTCCCTGCTAACTTCTCAACGTCTTTACAAGAAAGAATGCGTGATCCGAGACATACTGATAACGATACTATCTTTAGCTCTCAAATTGAAGTCCATTTGGATGATACTGGTAAGATTAATTGTTATTAATTCTTAAGGTTTTTTTTCTCTGTTTCTCGTACATAGCAGGGTAGGTAGAAGGAACTTGGGAACCTAGTGAAACTACTTACCGGAGAATTCTTGAGCGTATTGAGTGGCGTAATTCAACGCCGCACTTTACATCGTTGCCACAGTGGGGAAGTTAAAATATTGAACTTATTTACTCAAGTATTTCGTTTCCCCAAATCGTAATCGAACCGAAACAGTCGCTTTTACAGTTACTTTTAATTAAAATGTTAAGATTGTTAGACTGCAAGTCCTATTTCACAACAAAACAATTGTAAGTTAGTCATTTTTTTTAATCTGTTTCGAAATTATAAAAAAAAATGGCTCTCCTTATAATAGCATTTAAATACTTTTCAAGTCTTACTAAATATATAGGCCAGACAATCATATAAAAGTATTTAAAAAAGTAATCGTTTTCCGTAAAAAGTTGGGAACGGAAGGATTTTAATGGTAGCGAAGTGTCTTAACACTAGGTACAGAGATACGTACTTGACAACATTAAAAATTTTTAGACTTTGTATGGCTTGTAAGATCCGAAAGGAAATGCAATCCGTCACGCAAAATGTAACCTAATGTTTATAGATAAGATAAGAGCAGGCCTATCAAAAAGTTTCATTCAATTTGTATGTAAATTAACTACTTCCGTTCACTTCCTGCGCCAGTACGAAATGTTTTAAGGTTCCCCTGTCAAATAATACTCGAATTTTATTTATAAAGTTAAATTAAGTAAAAAATAATGGCCGAAAGTATATTTAGGCGTTTTGATAGAGAATGTCCTTTGTTGATTATAGATTATTAAAAATGTATAGATGAGGCCAGTTGCTGTTCAGGGGCTCGGGCGTTCGTTTGTAAACGCGACAAATTGTGGGTTCGATTTCCACTCGAGGAAATTAAATTTTTAATATTTTCATTTTTTCGATCTGGTGTCCAGGGAAAGCGCGGCGATGAGTTCCACAAGTAGGGTCCGGAGTGACTTAACATTAGGCTCCCTCGGCCTACCTTGCTACTTACAGGGTACAAAGTGAAAAAAAAAGATATAGATATTAAATTAGTTTTGAAAATGTATAGAAAGTGACTAAGAGACGTAAGGAGCTTAGGAATGTGTGTAACAAAAAAGCACTAAGAAAGGAGTTTTTATACGTATAATTATGTATTACGTTAACATATTTGGTTTGTTTTGGTTGATAAAAAAGATAATGCTTGGGTAATGAAATTAAAATGTTTCCATTTTAGTAAGGTACTTAAAAAAATATTTTTGAAAATACGTATAAAAAATAAACGAGACTCGAACCTGCATCTTTTGGAAACTGTTCAACCGCTCTGATTACATGATTACATGACCCATACGTTCTTATTAAGATACCACTACAAAAAATATCCAGAAAATATTGAAGTTCTACAATCAAAAAAAAATTAGAAAGGAATAGTTGATAGTGGCATTCTTTTATGCGAGATATATAAAGATAACTCTTAAGTACAATCAATATACATTAGCTGCAATCAGATAAGACTTACTTCTGAAATGAGCCTTCCACAACCATCACATACCCACAGGTTTTTGATAAAAGGATCAACGGTATGTCGTTAATGCCTCGAAATTGCCTTTTAGTAATCTCGTTGAAACCTCCCTTTGTTGGTTTTTTCACGGAAAATTATATTCTCACTTCCGTATCGGAATCACTTATTACACTTTATTTGGAAATCTGTTGAATTTGCATTATAAAGTGTGATACATTTTGTATTTTATCAATAAAGTCAGTTTTTTGTGGTCGTATAGCTTACTCTTTTTATACCTAGGTAGGCAGAGGGAACCTAGTGTCAAGTGACTCCGTTCCCCACTACCTACAAGAAATTGCATTCAATACGTAAAATATCGATGACAGCCCATAGCGACATAGATATCCTTGATATTATATCTTGGTTGTGCTAAGATGGCAAATGTTATATTTACCTAGAATCTAAATCTTACTCTATCGATTGAAATTACAATATCTATGATATATTACAATTCTGTTTATGTATAGATGTAATGTATATTTTCACAATTTAGTAGGAAAGAATCTATCTCAAAAAAAAACATTTGTATAAATTACGAATTAAGTCTATTATAAAAATATCAAATTATTTAGTCCATAACTTTTTTTTTATTCTTCATCAGATAAACAAATGGAATGGATGTTGAACAGAGATATCCAAGAGTCTTTGATGGACGCAATAGAAAATCTTAGCGAAGTGTGTGAACTGCCTAGGAGGTTAATGTCAGTGCCTGTCAATGTAAGTATGATAATCAGTCCTCAGAACCTAGTGTTTTAGACACTCCGTTCTCCATTTTTTTATTTATAACATAGTTTATTAGATAAATTAATGTAGAATTATTAAACAAATAAATGTGGCGATGCTACAGCGTCTAACTGTAAAGGTGACAGTTGTTGGTTCGATTCCCAGTCTGGGGAATGAATTATTTTCATTTTCTCGCTCCGGAAAAGCAAAGCGCGGTTCCACTATTCAACATGCAATCCGTCGAAAATCGGGCAGAATGTAGAGAATGGAGTCCCTAGACACTAGGTATACTACTCTGCTATATACGGAAAGTAAGTAAAAAGTAAAAAAATGTTTACGCAAAGAGATTAAAGTGTTATTTATTTCAAACTTAATTCTTGTACATAAGAAACTCAATTTCAACTAATCAAAGTTTTATTTAGATGTCTATTACGTATAATATTAATAAAAAATAATTCCAAATGTTGCCTTGATCTTTCAATTACAACAAGCACTAATGAGAATGGTTAAAGTAATAAAAGTTTTACGAAACTGTAGTAAGTGTTTAGTACAAGACTTTCAAAGTGCTTTAAAGAAATTTTCGTCTAAGCTATGCCGCCTTAAGTGTCTCGATTATGTGAGAAAAGACAAATAATTTGCTCTTATATAGACATAATACATATATATGTAATTTTATTATAATAATTTTAAATTTTGATATTGTATATGGTAATTTGGTCACAGAGAAAGTATTGATATGTCACTCCAATCTTCTCATTTTTCTTGGTAAAATAATTTGAAAATTCTCTATGGAATTTTACGTAGATACATTTAAAAGATATATTATATTTTTTCTTTATAAAAATACTTGTTTCAGTTCAACAACCCTATTTTCGGTCTGAAGGTCCCAAATTTCACCGACTTCGCCGGCCCCGGCGTTATATTAACGTGAGTAAATAACTATTAAATCTTATAGTTTTGTATATTTGTATAACTGTAGATCAAGGAATTCCGTACAAAATGTAGTAGCATCTCTACGCGATCTCGAGATAAATGGGTTTGACAGACGGAGAACAAAGTGATCCTATAAAGGTTCCGTTTTTACCTTTTGAGCTACGGAATCCTAAAAACACGATTATTCGTTCTTTTTTAGGGTCTGGACCTCAAAACGTAAAAACAGAACCTTTATAGGATCGTTAACTTCTCCGTTCTGGGTGTGTACTAGCCAAACTTTTTATTATTCCCCAGTTGTCTAAATAACTATAATTATAATATTGACTGATTTTGTTAATTTAATTAGTATAATAAGTATACAAAGATAACTATCAAATATCCTTTCACATCAATAAACTTTGGCTGAACGTTTCCTTTAGATAAATAATGTGGGTTTATCTTAACCGCTTACTATTGTAAACTTTTGTGTCGAAACTATTATTTTAGGACCACATGAAATTAATAATGGTTAGTGCCGTCACTCAACACGTAATGCTTCGGATATAGGGCGGTGCGTGGGCAACAGAGTGTTGTAATATTTAGGAAGGATTCACACACTTATATTCTTGTATAATTAATATTTTTTCTGCGTGATTTGTTTGGAATTTGACCAGAACGATAGGTAGATAGATAGATAAACTCTTTATTGCATACATAAACAAACACATACCTAATAATAATACAAAAGACATAGAATAGTACGCAAAGGCGACCTTATCACGATAGTGTGAATGCCTTCCTTCAATACTTTCCAAAATCCACTTCTGGACATAGGCTTCCCCTAATGCTCGTCGTCGGTCTTTACAATGTATAGAATACCTAAAACGCGTAATGTATCAAATATGTGCTCGTATTATAATAATATATTTTAAATATTTTAAACAGGATCATCTTCTTCTTGGCCGTCGCTCTAACATCAGGTGCTATGTTGGCAGAACGAAATGAAGGAATTTTAGAACGTTCTCTAGTATCAGGGATCACAGGTATATATATATTTTATTATATTTTACATATATCACACATTTGATGGAAGAATGACGTAATTGTAATTAAAAAAAACCAAATAAGTAATATTTAATTGTATTAAAAAAAACTAAATAAGTAATATATGTATATATATTTTGATAATTATCTTAACTAAATCTTAAAACCTCTTTGATTTTTCAGTTTTTAACCGACTTCTGTAAGAAAAGGAGGTTATCAATTCGACTGTATTTTTTTTTTTTTTTAATTTTTTTTTTTTTTTTTTGTTACCTCATTATTTTTTTGGTGGAGCAATTTTGATAATTTTTTTTTTATTTGAAAGGTATAGCTTCCCGAATGGTCCCATTTTTTTTTGGTCCATGTCTGACAATGGTATCCATGAGAAAATCACATAAGTCTTAAATTTGCATTATGCATGTGCGCGACTAATAGCCGAATAACTCAATGTCGCGCCAACCGATTTTGATGATTCTTTTTTTATTTGAAAGGATACACTTCAAGGATAATTTGGTGAAAGTTTGGTTAGGTTTCGATTATGGAATCCGGAGAAAATTGAGAAAGTTTATTTTTTTTTTGGTCAAAAATTAATTATACTGTAATAGTTACAAGCAAAAACTTTTTAAATTGATGTCAAAAGTGAGATTCCTGATCGTTGCATTTCTTTTCAACCAATCTCAAAAAAGAGGATGTTCTCATTTTCAACCAACTTCAAAAAAGGGAGATTCCGAATTTACCCGAATACTTTTTATGTTTGTTCTTGTCAATATACCAAAATGTAACTTTGCACAAAAATAATAGCTAATTAAATGAAGTTTTACATAGAACAATCACAACCACTCGTTGACAACCACTACCACCACCATCACCACTCGTTCAAGAAGCATCATTTTAAGATCTACCCATCACTAAAAATCGTAAAATAAATTAATTTTTAACAAAAACAAAAACCGACTTCTAACAACGAACTAAAAAGTGAAAAATAATTATATAAAGATTTTATAATTTTGAAGTCGGTGTCAAACTACTGCTACAACAACCTTACTACAATATCTAATTACTAAGCCTGTTTGTTTTACTTGGCACCGACTTGAAAATTATAAAATCTTTATATAATTATTTTTCACGTTTTAGTTCGTTGTTAGAAGTCGGTTTTTGTTTTTGTTAAAAATTAATTTATTTCCTACATTAATATATTTCTTTTACAGGCACAGAGATCCTGTTCGCCCACGTGCTAGTACAAATGATTGTGATGATAGTACAAACTGTTACGGTACTCATCATAGGATTTCTTGTCTTCGACCTGACGATCACCGGCCCTGTGATGTGGGTGGTCGTGTTAACACTCATTAATGGACTGTGTGGAATGACTTTTGGTAAGTAACTGGCTAAACTGTTTGTTGGGTTGATCGCTCTAACGCCAGGAAGTTTCAGCTATTTGACTAATTAAATATATTGAAAAAAATATATATATAATAAAAACTACGTTCTCCTTTCTCTATTTTATTTTGTAATCAATAGAATTCAGCCATTTCACTCATAAATTAAACAGGCTATATTTAAGTTTTTTTAGCTCTAGGCTGTATCCCGCACATAGTAGGGTAGACAGAAGGAACCTGGGATCCCAGCGTTTAGACAATCCGTTCCCATTAAGACACTCCGTTCCCTATTTTCCGCCGCATTCTGGAGTTTGCATCGCATTGTGAAGTGAGTGGTGGAACACAACGCCGAGCTTTGCCTCGACACCAGATCGAAGAAATGAAAGTGTTAAATATTTCTTTTCCTCGAGAGGGAATCAAACCCATAATCGGTCCCGTTACAGTCACACACGCTTGTTCCC
Organism: Heliconius numata; assembly: GCA_016802625.1. Lineage (NCBI taxonomy): Eukaryota > Metazoa > Arthropoda > Insecta > Lepidoptera > Nymphalidae > Heliconius > Heliconius numata. Next base: position 359,740 of record JAEBDU010013000.1, read on the forward strand.
CTGCGCCACGACTGGTCTCCCAAATTTTTATTTATAAAAATTGGAGATCGGAGTGTCTTAACACTAGGTTCCCTCTACCTACCCTAGTATATGCAAGATATTTTTATAAAAGATTTAGATTTAAATGTAATTGCAAAAAAAGGAAACGTAAATACAATTTACTCCGTTTTATAAAGTTCTTTTGATTTTTATTTCAATATTATATCTTACAAAGCCAGTGTTACTGAAACTGAATGAGACACATACAACCGCATACATTTATTCAACTTTTCTTTTATAATAAAACCTCTTGGGATCTTTTTATGTTACTTTTCATTTGTTTTATATAAGGCAAAAGAAGATTTTTTTTAGCGGACCAAATAGATCTAGTGTCACTCCTAGATATTGTTTGTCGAGTAGCGGAGCTTAACGCCGCGAACCTAGTGACATATCATTCCGTTCTCTACTTTTGACTTACATTTATTTATACTTGTTTTAATTCTTTATATTCAAAATATAATTTGACTAAAAAAATTGTATAACTTTGAGTTAAAAATGTTAGCAAAGAAAAATTTAAATTACAAAGAATTTTAAATTAGTTCGTGATTTTTTTAAACACAAACGTACTAGCCTGCGTCGCTTTATGATTTTTTTAATATAAAAAACTGTACTTTCATAATATTTTTAGAAAATTCGGCAAAAATTTTTGTTCTTTGAAAATACTCGTACTATTCCTACCTTTCTTAATTATAATGAAACATTATGTTGTATGTGTATATATACACACGACGTGCGATACCCTGCTAACGTACATCGAAATGAAAATTAATAATATTTCATTCCCTCAATTGGGGATCGAACCCACAACCAGTCGCGTTTAACACTGCTCCACGATTTGCCTCGAATTAAGATTCTCTTGCAAATAATATTTATTTGAATACAATAAATATTTTAAGAAGTTTTCCATTTTGTTAATAGACTATATCTATATAAACGTAACATATTTTTCATAAGTTCTTAGTGTTATACCACTCTAGATATAAACGTATAAAGATTTGAACGTTCTCAAGAACGCGGGTTCGAATCCCGCAGCTTTAGATTTTTATACATTTTCTATAAAACATTATATTGCCATACTTATAAATTGCAATACTCATTTAAAATCATAATGTTTATTTAAACCTGTAATAAAAAATGCCTTTGTTTATTTATAGGTTTCGTAGTATCCTGCATATGCGACACGGAAAGAACTGCGACCTACCTAGCTCTTGGATCTTTCTTGCCCATGATGTTATTGTGTGGAATCATATGGCCTATTGAAGGTTAGTTATTGGTTTTTTTCTATTGCTTTTGAATTAACGATGGTAGAGTATAGGATAATTTAAAGAAGAAAAATATATATATTTTTGTATACAAACATTACAGTGGTTTCGTTGAAAACATAATATTTATGTAAATTAAACAAAATTAGATCTATAGTAATTTTATTAATTAATTTACTCAGAAATCATAATTCTTTCTTAGGGCTAAACTCTCTTTATATATTTTTTGTATCTAACAGTTTTCACTTTAAAAAAAATCTGGAAACTTATATTAACTCAAAATGTCAGAAGAAAAGAACAGAGTGATGTGTCACTGGTTTTTGTTACATAAAAATCATTCCTCAACAGGTATGCACAAAGTACTACAATGGATAAGCTACGTACTGCCCCTCACGAAGTCAACTGAATCCCTTCGCTCGATGCTGCAGAGAGGCTGGACCATCACCGTCCCGACCGTCTACTCAGGCTTCATATCAACATCGTTATGGATCATAGTGTATCTCACTGTTAGCATCTTACTTATTAAGTTTAAGAAAGGTTGATTTTTTACTTTGTGTAAAATAAGGTATTTTTTGTGTATTTAATTTGTTTGTGTTTGTTTGTGTGTGTATGTGTTTTAGAGTTTTTTTAAGTTTTTTTTTTAATAACGAACAATAAGGATATACCTAGTATGTTTTTTTTAACATATTATATATAAAAGCTGATGCCAGATAAAATTTTACAGTCCTTATAATATAGTCTTATAAACTGGTCATCTGAGACACTTAAGTTCACAACCAATTTTTTTATACTTAAAGAAGAAAAGAACAAAGTGATTCGTCACTATTTTACTTTAAATATTATTTAGGATTAGTTGATTCACGAGGTATTAATATGTACAAGTAATATGAGCTACCCAAATATGTGATGTTATATTTAAAGGTTTAGGTTCACAATGTGATATTTAATCGTAATGTATTAAGTATGGGGTATTTTTTTTTATTATATTTTATAACGTTCCACATTTTGGTCTAAGTTTTTAGATTACTTAAGTTAACTAATAATAATACTAATTATGAAATGATAGATAATTTTAACATTTTACTTTAGATTTACATATAAATAAATATGTATTTTTTATTAAATTTAAATTTTCTACTGGCTCTTGTTGGAAAGTGCTTATTTATTGTACAATGTTAAATAACATGCAACAAACAACATAACTGAGACGATAAAATGTGGCGTTGAGTTACGCCGTTGACGGAGTGCTGAGAACGCAGTGTCTTGAAATAAGATTATTTGTGCTTCCCCCCAAAAAACGGGATAAAACATGAAGCTGAAAAAATACTATTTGTATAGATATGTCTCAACCTTTTTTTGTAATATTTTGATAACTTCTTTACATGGGCTACACTTGAAATTATATTTTTCCATTTAAATTTATATATACAGACAGAATTACGATTATATATATATTTTTTTTATTAAATGGCATTTAATAGATTTCCTCAATAACAACAGATAGACAGCGAAAGAAAATATATACGAGTATAAATAATATATAATATTATTATGTCCAAACATCACTATTTAACTTTGTAAAATGTGAATGTACTACTAATTTGAATAATTATACAATTTTGTATTATACTATAGGGATGTTCTTAACGAGGTTTGCTCAAAATTATACATGATAGTCATGTTCTAGAATAAGATTTATAAAAAATAAATATAATTACTTTTATAGTAAATGTCTTTTATTTTATATTTATTTACATAATTTAAAAAATTTTTTAGTAAACTATCTCAAATTAATAATTTAAAAAATGAATATGAATAAAAAGCGTTGTGAGATATTCTTTTAATTATATTATACTTATATATATATACAATTCAAGGTCTTTGTAAGCTGCAGCCATATACAAACGCGTAGCTCTCCGTAAGGCGGAGAAAACACGATGCAGCATTATTGTGGTAACTCTGTTCCGCAACTCTAGCGTGAGGGTTTATGGCTACCTGAAAATATATCATTAAAATACTTTAGACGGACAGAAATGTTTTAATGGAAACAGAATGTCACTATTCTCTCCTGCTGGATGCTCCTAGGTTCCATTTGTATTGAATATACAACTTCATTATGAACACAAAGGACGGTTGAAAATAAAATTTATTAAAAACTATTCGTTAAGAAATTAATTAAGTAATTTTTCAGTAATTCACTTTTAAGAGGAAAAAGTGAGGCATAAAAATAATGAAAAAAAAAACAAAATATAATTTATTTTTGAATAGCACTCAAAGGGATTTCTAAAAGATTATTAAAAATAGCATCTTCAGATGCTAGAAAAGAATTTGCACTGTTTTATTACGGAGTTGAAAAAGATTACTTTATTATTATTTATTATACCGGGTGGAATTGTCAGCGCCACTTTAAATGAAACCACAGTTTTAACTGCTCTATAATAGCCTAATATAATTCGGAAAAAAAATAATTCTCGAAAATGAAAAAGTTTTTTTTCAAACAAAATAAATAATAAAATTATCGTTTTAAAAATAAAACGTCATTTGTAAAGTATAACATAGGCACGCACACACTTACCTGTCAAAGCGGCAACGTCGCATACGTATGTGTGCGTCACACGAAATACAGGTATGGATAAAAATCGTGAAATGAAAAAAAAATCCTACGTCCAAACCGTTGAGGTACCTTGATTATTTTTTTTAATTCTGGGTTTGAAATATTTTACCCTATGTGCAGTTTCAGTAAAAGAAGCGCTGCCTCTTCCACTCTGTATATCTTGCTTTGGACACCATTGTGGCGTAGTGGGGATGCACACGTCTAAACGCCACGGCTGTGAGTTCTATTCCCATTGGAGGAAATTATTTTATTTAAATTACTTTAGTATCCTCTTCCTTTTAGACAAAACGTGGCATTGAACTACGCTCCTTAACACAATGTCTCGACAATTGGGCACAAACCGAGGAACGGATTGTCTTAACACTAGGTTCCCTCTGCCTTAATACTTAACTTACTTTAAAAGTATAATCTCCAGGTGGAACATCTGTCACATCGACCCACTGACAGTCAATATTGTATTGGTAAATATCTGAACAGTTTACTGAAACTCCTGCAAATAATTTTCACCATAATTAAAGAAAAGAAAGAAATAAAAAAGGAAATTAAGTGTGAACGAGATTACTACATCGACGGTTGTGATTTCGAAATGCATATTATATTAGTCTACTATCAGCGAAGAAATGAGAAAAGTCTATACCTGGAGTGGGAATCGAATCCACAACCGTTGCGTACGTACCTTGATCTCCATAGTTCTTGCACGAATACGTTTTCTCGACTCCAGGTAAACAAGTATTATCTTCTAGACAGAACGACGCTTTATGACCTTCCGCGATACGTCTGCCAGATTCGTCTAGGACATCGAATGTCGCGAAAACTTCCATACTGTGGTAGTGCCTGTATTTATGTATATAGTATTTTTAAGGTTATATTTGAAGAAAACTATTTATTTCTTTACGGTGGATCCTATATAATAATAATTAATAAAAATATTCATAACTTAACTAACTTTACCCACTCTATAATAAAAATTACTCACATATGACACAAATGCCACTGCCATAAATGCTTGGGCAGGTACGGTCGAAATTCAACATTGCCTATATTAAGAGATGAAGCTGTAAATCTAAGTAGACGACGAGTTTCAAATTGCCAGTCAACGTTAGTTCTTTGTATCTGAAAGAAGAATTGAATACTACGTATATTTTTTTGGAATATATGATGAAACCATCATATCTCTGTGGAGCGCGATGGTTGTGGGTTCAATTTTCATTCGGGGGATCTCTATACTACGCAGGACACTTACGACACTCGACACTCGTTTTATCATATTTGACATTCGAAAATCCATAGTGTATACTTTAGCGCCCACTTACTAGAAATTATTGAAATACCTGCAAGTGATTTTACTGTCCATATTTATTACTTTTACAATATTGATTGAAATAATAAAAAAAACTTGAATATCATAAATTCTCCTATTAGTAAGTATATTCTAAAGAATTGCCTTTTTAATCGACCAAACAACAATAAACCAGTCTTACTTGGGACGTAAGGCCAAGGTTTGAGTGTCATAACTCTCCATATTCTTCTATTTATAAATGATGATGAAATTTAAATATAAATGAGTGAAATTATTTAAAACCCATTTATATTATAGCGTATAATTTGATAATTGATCTGTGGTCAATCAATTACTTCACAAACAGCAGAGTAGTTGAAGTATCGAGCTTAAAATATATTTCAATTATTAATAAATAATATGCTATAAATTTATTTTACATTTGGTTTATTTCATAATTCTTATAATTCGGAAAACCAAAGAACTTAATTATATAATATTTATCGCAATTTTCCATATATTTTATACCAATGACATACTGTTGCAACAACTCTATTCAATGCTATGTAAATGACGTACATGACTATTACTAGGGTAACGCTAAAGAATCCCGGGTTAAATAAATAAATAGGTATAAAAAACAGCCTAGTAGAAGAAGAACGTTCAAAGACTACTTGCTGATGGTTATATGTTTATATTGCACTTAAGAAATTTATTGTATTTTTTTAAACAGAAAAAAATCTATCCATATAATCATAGCACGTTATATTTCTCAACATTATCCAAACACTGCTTCTCTACAAGTTTTTCCCTCAAAAGTTTTATTTTACTCAAAAGTAATGTATACAATAGAATTGTATTATTGACAAAAACTTGTGAAAGCATACAAAAATCACAACATTAGGGTATCGATGAAGGCAATATTTCTAAAAAGCCAATGTCCCCGCAAGCCGACAGCCAATAAATAAAACAGAACGTAAAGGCCGTTTCATATCACACCTAATACATTTTTTTTAACTTCATGCTTACAAACAGAACATGAGAATCTGTTGTTAAGACACTCCGTTCCCATCAAGACACTTCCGTCTTCCACTTTCTGCCGAGTTCTGGAGGCAGTGACGCAATTCAACGCAGTGCTTTACCTTGTTACAGAGCGAGGAAATTACAATATTATAGACTCCACTTTCCCGAACAGAAAACGAACTACTACTACTCCGTTTACTATGCTTATTTCATATCCTCAGATTTCGTCTTAGATTCTTAGATTTTCGCAGATTTCATCTCAAATTTTTAGATTTCCTCAAGTTTCATCATTTTTAGAGTGGGTTTCTATCCAACGACCGTCATGTTTGTTCAATGCTTTGCCATGATGAATTCAAAATTAAAAAAAAATCTTTACACAAAGATTTTCAATCATTAAAAAAAAATAAGCATTATGTTAAAAATTATAAGCATATTTTATAAAGCGTACATTTTTCGTATACCTATAAATATTATATGTATTTTATAAATGTCCATATATCGTGTACAGCTAGCCTTATATCCGAGTTTGGACGGCTATTCATATAGGCGAGATCGTTTTAATCCAGATTCTCCTAAAATATTTCATTTATCCGAACGTTGCGAAACAAACCCATTGTATTGTATAACTTCAGGCTTACTTTAGAATTTGTAAATTTATATTCGTGATATATTGATTCATATTCATATAAAATAAGTTCATATTTGCTAAAGGATAATTAGTAATAGTAATAGAGGCTATTGTAGCGCAGTGTCACTGCGTCTGACTGGCATGGTGGTTGTGGGATCGATCTCTAAGACAAATTGCGGCGTTAAGATACGTCCTTCATATGATTTTTTTACTAGGTTCCCTCTGCCCCCTCGTTAACTGTAGGATAATAAGTAAACAAAAACATTAAAAAAAATTCTAGGATTAATTATAAAGTTTTAAGTTTAACATATTCACTTCACACAAAATGACGATTCAAAATAAAAAAATCTAAAACAGATTGAAGTCGACAATAAAAAAACGTAAAACATCATTTATATTCTCGATTTAACCTCAAATATTGTAAGATGAGCCAAGCAGCGAGTAAAGGGTTCACAAATAATCAATCAAACGGGGTTTTACTCGTATATTGCCTATTTACTTTGGGTAGAGACGATTTATTACGACTCACAGCGTATACTGAAAGCGTGATATAGAGGAATGAAATATGCTTAAATATACAAGCAATACTTTCACGATCATTATATGAAATATTGCTGAAATTCTATATGAAAATGTAAATATGGTGGGTAAACGTAAAGGTTCCATAGAGTGAGGCCACGACTGCTGTGCGTGCGACTGTAACGGTAGTTGTGGGTTCGGGGAAACGAAATATTTAATTTTCTTTATTTTTTTGCTATGGTAACGCCACTCAACACGCAACGTCTCAAGAATTCAGTGGAAATTGTGGAACATAGGAGTCTTAAAAAGAACGGAGTGTCTTAACACTGGGTTCCCAGAGTCCCTCTGCCAGTTATGTCAAAGAAAAAATATATTTAAGGCAATCATAGCGGGTAAACCACCCGCCATGATTGTTGATAAATAAAAAGTTATCTTAACAAAAGTTCACCTATTCTCATAAAGTTGTGAAAGTTTCAAAGATTGTTCTTTAAATGCAACGTTGCTTGTTTGTATTTATTGCTAAAAAGGTAAACATGTTTTCTTTTATAAAATGTCTTTCTTTTTATTTTGTTGTAGCTTCTTTAATTTTTTTTTATTTTTTTTACTCAACTAAATACAGTTAGGGTTACATATGTTAGAGTAAAGAACTGAGTGACTTATCACTCATTCACGATTATTATAATTTTTTTGTTAGCTTCACGTTTTATGCCGTATATGAGAGGGGGCTTACTGTTGAAACATTTCGGTCCCCACTTTCCATTCAATTTTCGGATCAATGCGCGTTGAGTGGCAGAACTCAACGCCGCGCTTCGTCTTAAAACCACTTTAACTATAAAAAATCATACCTCATATGCTGATTTACTAAGGCAATTCTCTTCCATTGCACACTGCAGTTGGTACATCGGTGCATCTTGTAAATGAGCTGTTTTCTCTATAACATTCGTGTCGAGTAAAAGATCTGCCATAAGATGAGTGCACACTACGGCTGCTACGTGACCTGTAGATTTAAAAATTTACTAAGCATTTCTTTATCAATAATGAAAATTTTGAACGAAGTGAGTTTTGATCAAGCGAATTTTTATTTTTTATTTGGCTTAATACTGTATCCCGCATATAGCTGGATAGGCAAAGGGACTCTAGTGTTAAGACACTCCGTTCTGAACTTATTGCTCAATTTTCGAGATGGTGTATGTTGACTGGTAGAACGCAACGCCGCTATTCATTTTGTAACCGGAGCGAGGAAATGCAAATAATTTATTTCTCCTAGTGGGAATCGAATCCACTAATTTGGGAGGGGAAAGAAAAATCTCGATCTTTGCCTTTTTTATAATTAAAAGAATATAATTTCAAACACAATTTTATTAACGTGCTTAGTTGGTTTGGGCACGTCGAGTAAAAGAATTATGAAGGTATTATAAAAATATATTTATAGAAGAAAAACGAATAGTAAAAAGGGCAGGGAAGACCTTGGTTGGCCTTCGAAATTACAGTGTTGATGATACTGGAAGAAGGTCCCATAAAAAGCATGAGGACCTCTCGGAGGGAGCATATATGAAGAGGTTGATGACAGTGGACAGACAAAGAGGTATGCAAAAACCATAACATTTGGCCCTCCGTTCTCTCTGGCTACCTTGCCAGTGATACCGCGTGAAGGTATGTAGGTATATCAAACATATTTGATTAGAATCTAATATTTTTAAATTCCCACACAACCGTCTACTCGTCAGTCTCTTATTCATGAAGCATTGTACAAAGTTGCACAAGTAATCTATGTGTAAATTAAAGCAATCGTTGCGAGCTGATCGTCGCTAAATTTATGCGGTCAATATTAAACCGTTTATGGTCTGCCGGTGATGTGATTTGCATTTTAACTAGCAAATACAGCAGGTACAATGATTTATTACAAGTTTGGTATGGTTGGTGGTGAAAACGGTCACTAAAAATATAGAAATAGTTCAATGTATATATACTGGTGACCCAAAATGCGGCTTCGCCCGCTTAGTCTTATTGTTATACTATAGCCAAATTATACACAATTTTTACATAAATTGTAGCCTATGTGCTATTCTGACATATGAGCTTTGTTACTGTTTTTTATATTAATCTGTTCAGTAGTTTTTGCGTGAATGTCGAACAAACATCCATCCTCACTAACGTTTGCGTGCGGCTTCGGTCGAATAAAAAAAACAAAGTTAGTCAATTAATGGAATATGAGATTTGCCTTTAATCAAACAAATTCTTACATATTCATTCTATATTTTTATTCAATAAATTGAGAACTGGGTGCAGAAAATTAATAATGGCAAAAATGAATGAAATTAAATTGTTTTTTTTTTGTATTTTTTGAGTTCACGCTCTATCCCCCATTGCAGTCCAGCATCTTGGTCCTAAAATATTCCGTTCCCCACTTCTGCTTATTATACTTCCCTGCTTATTTTTTAACGAAGAAACTTACCAAATTTTCCAGGACACGATACGTGACCAAAATCTTGATATTTACAAGCAAATATGTTTGTCTCGTTGCCTTCACATTCAAATCCACTAATAATAATTGGTGAAGTGCCAAAATAGTTTGTTTGTAGCGCTTGTTCAGCATAGCCCAGGGCTAAATGACGACAGATGACAGATGCTTCGTATAAAGTCCAACCATCTGGACAAATGCTGCCCCATACACCGTTATGGTAAATCTAAAAAATCGAAAAATAAATAAAATGCATACATTGCTTGAAATATTGAAAGGAAATAGATATTATGTTAAAAAATAAAGGATAATTTCATTTTAATAGAAAAATTAATGCCAGTATGGGGCATAGCACCTGACTATAAGCGGTTTATTCCCACTAGGAATGAATTATTTTCATTTCGTCGCTCTCGTGATTAGACAAAGCCCGGCGTTGAGTTTCGCTACTCAACTCGCAATGTCTGTAAGCTTAGGAAACGGAGTACTCTAACCTTAAGTTCCTTATTAATTTTAGTTTTTTATTTATTAGTTTATTAGTTGTATAAACATTCTACAACAGACTCCACGAGTAATTGTCATATCTACCAGTATACTAATATTATATAGTGTAAGTACTAATATTATAAAATGGAAGAGTTTGTTTAATTGAACGCGATAATTTTAGGAACTGTTAACTCGAATTGAAATATAGGTATTATATAAAAAACTAATGTGCATAATATATTTAAACATAAACTAATAATACTATGGTCATACACCTGAACCGCAATAACTTATTTCCAATGAAACTTCCGGCCAAGTTTCACAATACAGCTTACTTCACTTGTTGGGAACCAGTTACGAGAACTTAATCTAGAGCTTCCCAACTAAAATTGTTCATATAATATTTAAGGGGGGTGTAATATATGTTCATATATTCTACAGGTATTAAAAATAATTGGTTTTTTTTTAGGATAAAACCAATATAAGCTTTTTATAGGAAAGTACTTGTGGTCCATCTATGATTTACCATGAATCTTCGTCGTCTTGATAAGGATTATATCAGATTCATGCTATAAGCACTTTGTATTTCCCTATTTAATCCACAGTTAGGAAAGAAACTATCTTTTTAGCAGAAAACGTATAATTAAAGTAAAAGTAAATTTTCTGATGTTCATTGATAAATAAGATTGATGAAATTAATAAAAACGTATTAAAAATATTAACGTAGTATAAATATATACATTTTAATATAAAACATCAAGCAACGAATATATGAAGTCATACGAATATATCATTACGTGTTGAGTGGCGGAACTCAACGCCGGTATATTTTAATACATTGAATAAACTTTTATTATAACGCATTATCCACTTAAATAAATGGTATTTAAATATTACAAAAAACGTGCCAAAAAAAGTATTACTTCAACCGAAGATAACGAAAACAAAAACGAAAACAGACAAAAGAAAGCTAAAAATAGACTGCATTTACATATTATCTTTGTAATAAAGTTCATGACTTTAAAGATTACAGTTGAAAGTTGAAGCTTACTAAGAGCTTACTGTTATTATTAAATTTAATTTAAAATTATTTAACTTTGTTTTAATATTTTTTTGTACACTAGAGTTTTTTTCCTCTGGAAAATTGGACAGCGGAGTGTGAAAGCTGATGCTAGTTATTTAAATTATGATTATTAATGTTTGAAGCCGTCTTGGCGCAAGGGTATAGGAGTGCGATTGTAAAAGTGACGGTAGTGGGTTCAATTCGCTTAGATCACGAGGCAACAGGATGAAAATGTTTTAATGGGAACCGAGTGTCTTATTGGTGCACAATACGACGTAAATCTAGAAGAAAATAATATGTATACAATTAATGAAACTTACTTCAATCCTCCCTTCATTACTAGTTCTTCCACCAACTAGTCTAAGGCTTGCACTTCTAATATCCAATGCTTCATGTAGATGTGGTTTTGAACTGTTAGTAACTACTGCAGCAGCTTCAGTGTTTTCATTGCATATGACTCCAGCGACTTCATTGACATCGCAATCGGATGATCCCCACCCGGTGAAAATACATTGAGAAAGTGACTTCTCATCTCCTTCGCATACTACATCATCCATCCAATATCTTTCTGTAAGCAATGAATTCGAAATATTCATATATGAATTCGCTGATAAAATGATAACTCCCCAGATAAAACTTATAGGTAGTCTTTGCTCGAGAGCAAAGACAGCCAAGTAAACTCATACAATGAAGTTAATTATATACATGAAAGTATGTTTGGAACCTGGGAACCTAGTGTTAAGACACACCGTTCCCATTAAGACACTCCGGTATTTTGGAAGTATTACGTGTTGAGTGGCAGAACTCAACGCCACGCTCTGCTTACTGAATGAAATCACAACCTAATGCGTTTACTCTCGTATGCTTGTGCCACGACTGGCCTGAAAAAAGATTCACCTCAAAAGTTTTTTCATCTTTTTTCTTACCTAATTTTGGAAAAACATTTAAAAATGATAAAAAGATTCACCTAAAGCCTCTCCAAATTGTGCTCCATGAGTAGAAACACCAGTTCTATTAAAGATTCTGCATACTACTTGTGCTGCCGCATCATCCCACGAGTCGTCGCAGACTGTTCCCCATCTCCCAGCGTGGTATATGTAGACATTACCTAAATATTGAAGTTAAAATATATTAAAGAGAAAAATATTTTGCTTTTATTAAATATTTTTTATTTTTGAGTCGCAAAATGTAACTGGTTGTGGGTTCGATCCCCATAAAGTGGTGAACGGAGTGTCTTAACACTAATTTCCCTCTGCTGATCTAATCTGATGTGTGCGGGATACAGTGTGAGCCTAATAAAATATATTTTGAAAAAGTTTTTTCAATATATAAAGTGGTTGGCAGACGATAGAAAAATATAACATTGGGTCTCTCATTTACTCGTTTGGTGGTATATAAAGAACGGTACCCATAACCTAATAATAAAAGGATATTGTATTATTGTTAGTAGCTTACCTTCAAATGTATTAGAACCTCCAAGTAATTTAATTCTTCCTTCCAAATGTTTTTGCTTATTCAACAACTTTTGTATGAAAGCTGCACGAGAAGCTCTTTCAGATTCATTCACATCTCTCGATGAAGTCACCAATAAATGTGTAACAATGAAAAATATAACGAATTTTACAAACATTTTGATACAATGTATGTATGTACGTCTTATATAACCATATCTATTAAACTTTTTAGTAATATTAAGATTTTTCTCTTAAAATAGAATCTAGGTTATCTCGCTACGACATCTTCAGGACAACTAAATTGACAACGTTGATTTTCATACATTAGATTTTCTAGTTCATTGTCAATGCAATGAGCATGTGTAATGATCTAAGGCTATGTAAGAGGGTACGTTAGTAGAAGCGTTTTGTAATATAACAACAATACTACTATTAAAGTTAGTTCTAAAATTTTAAAATATTTTTCTTAATTCTAAGGAAAATTTAAATATTCCGATTTTATTTTTTTATTTCAGATGGGAAAAAAACATATTATTAGGCATAAGGTTTTTTATAATCCAAAAAATATGTATACACGATACTAAAACGAGATTCCTAACAAAAACGTAATCTACGATTTAAAATCCACGAAAACAAAATATTGGGTGACGACCAGTGTTTTATACAAATACAACTATTATCAGTTTTTTTTATTATAGAAAGACAACTCTATTCTCTACTTTATTCACCACTCTCTCACTAAACCGACTCTATGTTTTACAAAGCTATAAAATATTCACGTAACACTATAAACGCATTTGACCTAAATAACGTACAATCATCTTTTAAATTGAATCGCGCGTCACAATATGAAATGAAGGACTAGTTTTGTTTCACTAATTAACATGTTTATATAAAATTTAGCGGTGACATAATAACAAGCTGTTTTTTTCTGTTGTTTTTTTTTCTTTACGCTGTATATCGTATATAGCAGAGGAAACAGAAGGAACCTAGTGCTTAGACACTCCATTCTCCAATTTCTGTCATGTTGAGTAGGGAAACAAAACATCGCGTTTTGTCTTGTTACCAAAGCGAAAAATAGAAATAATTAATTCTCTCGAGTGGGAATCGAACCCACAACCGTCGCACTTATAACTTGGCAATGTACTGTTGCACCACGACGGATCATGTATTTAAATACATAATATATGTATGTCTATGGTTTAATGATTACCATAGACTTTGCCTAGTATGGGCTGAGATAGACGTGTGTGTTGTACAAATTTAATTATTTACTTTATTATTATTTAAATGAGGTTTAGTATTGTCTTAGTTTATAAGAGTTTTATCTTAGGCCAGTATTTCACGTATAGTGCAGTAGACAAAGGGAATCCTGCACATATACCTTCGTTTCACTTGTTTCTCGGAAATAAAAATAACTCTTTTCGCCGATGTGTAATCGAACCTACAACCGTCAAATTTATTACCAGATGCTGTGCTACTACGCTACGATGGGCTATTAACTAAGTTAATAAGGTTGTTAGTATAAAAATCGATGTAAAAATCTAAGTATAAAAATCTATATATAAATATACAATAGCAAGTAAATCCCGAATCGACTCTTCAAAAGACAAGAAGCGGAAACCGAGAACCTATATTCAATTGGATTTGGTAAAAGATATCGAATGGAACTTATAGGCCTTTGAAGTGCCACTGAAGTGTTTTATAAGGTTTTTTATGAAATCCCCAGTAAGAGTAACTTCGTTATAGGTACCTACTGTGAACATTCTTAATTTTTTGCTCCGGTTTTTCTCAGGGCTGAGACATTAATTATCTACATATTTTCTTTTAACGTCTGTTCGATTCCCACCTGTGCATAAATTATTTTTATTTTCTCGCTCCATTAATAAAATGGAAATAAATGGGGATCGAACCCACAACCGTCGCGTTACAGTCACACGCTTGTGCCGCTGCGCCATGACGGCCTCTTACCATCTTAGATCGATATTTTTAGAAGTCTGTCATTTTGGATATATAATTCACTTTATTTTTGAATAATTCTCAGCAAGCCATATTATTTGACATGCATGTTTTAGGAATGCATCGAAAAAGCTTAGTCCGCCATCTTGGATGCTCCGCCATATTGGATTTAGAATAACCTGTCACAACTACCATATATTGTCATCCTAACTAAACATATGAACTAAATGAAATTTCAGCACAATCGTCTAAAGATGTTTCCAAATTGAGTTGCAAGATTACATCTGAAGAAACTGACATTGCAAGCGCTTTCATAACATCGTTCTTCGTCTACTCGGAATAAGAAAATACGAGTATTTATAGCTGTTATAAATTAGATCCTCGCATTATAGTGAAACTGTCTTTGATTATCAACGTGAAGGTTGAAGGTTCGATTCCGATCGGGGGAATGAATTATCTTCATTTCCTCGTTTCAGTAGATAAAGCGCGGCTTTGAGTTTGCCACTGAACACTCAATATCTCGCATTAGAGTAGAAAGAGAAGGAAAAAGTGTCTTGACACTATTGTTTCTCTCTCTCTATCTCGCTGTATACCGCGTAGACACAGTAGAGGGCAAAAAGAGGGAACCTAGTGTAAGTAAACTTATTATCCCAAAACAAATTTCTTATAAACAAGTAAACAAACACATTTGTTAATATAACAAAAGAAAACCCCGATTAATATAGGCCAATTTACTTTACCGGTCGAAGGTGCCATAAATAGGGCTTGTTTCTTAGAACCTCAGCGGTCAGCATCAATCATAACATCGTTATCCAATTTGAAACTATCAGCTAACACGCTGTAAATCGGTTACTTTAAGTTAACTAGTTTTAGCATGCGTTTTCGTTCTTATTTAGTAAAATATTTAAAGGTAACGATATATATTTTTTGTGTGTTTATTGTACTTTAAATTTGTTAAACTGGTTTACTGTAAAAACCGGCCGTTATCATATCTGTACCTTTGTCTATAAAAATGGCAAAAAAATAATGTCTGTTGTACATAAGGTGGCTCCCCAAACAAATGTTTTACTTTTTTTTTAAGTAAATATAATGTGAATGTTTTAAGGTAGGTATGCCTTTAAATAAATATGTCTAGTGACAGACGGACGAATAACGAAGTTTTAGTAATACTTCCGTTTTATCCTTTAGGAATGGAATTCTACAAAATACTCAAACATTTTTTAATTTTTTTTATGTAAGGCGGAAAGGAAAAGGAAAATAAATATACGTGTTACTCTTTAACTCTTTAGAGAAAATAATGCAATTCGTTACTTTCTATCGCTTAAGGAACACTCCGTTCTGATTTAAAAATACTTCAAAGCCAACGTTGATGACTAAAAACAGAAAAAGACTAGTTTGTATATCTTTTTTAAAATAAAAGTTAATTTGAATATAAATGGAATTATACTATATTTAAATAGAATCCACGACGGCCTCTATGAAATTAAATAATATATAAAATGAGTAAATATGTAAATACATAAAATACACATATATAAATGTTTCGTAGTTTGTCTAGTGCATGTCACTCGACTCTTGTCACTTTGAAATATTATGCTATTAAATCTGATACGTCTAGAGGTCTTGCCAATGATACTTTTTTTAATTTCACGCTTTATCCCGTAAAACAGGGTAAGCAAGCAACTTAGTGTTACGAACGGAGTGTTCCAAGGTTCTGTTCGAACTCGAGATATTGCATTCTGTACATTTGGAACTCAACGCCGCGCTTAGTCTGCGAGATCGGGAACATAAAAATAGTTGAATATGAAGTGAACCTTAAGTCCAAACCAAACCTTAAGTCCAACTTAAACCAAATTAATTTTTTAAAAGTATGTCATATTTTCATTATTTTCCATAATGACCAAGAAAGAAAAAAAAAAGAAAAAATATATTAAATAATAGCTTCTCCTAAGTAGACAATGAACTAATCTTCGCGCTGATGGGAGATACAAATACAGCAAATAAATAATAATATTTCCCTCTACTAATCTAGTAAAACAGCGTACTTCATTGAGTTACTTCCACTTCCCACTTTTCGCCGAATTCCTGAGGCATTGTTGCCTGCCATCAGTTGAGTGGCGGAACTCAAAGCAGCGCTTTTTCTCGTGACTAGAACAAGAAAATGAAAATATTAAATATTTTAGTCCATCAAGAGGAAATTAAACCCACAACCCTCGCGTTTACAGTCACATATTTGTGCCCATGCGCCACAATCGCCACATTCCTTATTATTATTTACTCCAAACCAGAAAAAAAACAAAATAAAAGTCCTTCCTCTGCCATTTCTCTGTCACGTCCCTTTGAAATTACACAACACTCACATTTCGAATATTAACTTTTTGTAATACTTTATTGTATTAAACGTCAATCTTCACTTGTTCTTGTGGTTTTTCGAAATTTCCAAATTAGCTTACGATTTATTCCCTTGAGTGTTGAATAACGGGATATTTTTTAAAATAAGTCCATTGTAACGCAGTGGATTGTTTCATTAAAAAAACGATGGTTGTCAGTTCAATTTTTCTTTAGGATTTTTTTCCTAGCCTAGTGTTGAGACACTATGCTCCCACCCGATTTTATTTTCTCAACATGTTATGAAATTAAAAAGACAGTTCCTTTCCCTTTATATATTTTTTTCAAACGATTGACTTCGAGAAGAAATGTTTTTTGAAAACCGCAACTGGAATAAACATTTTTTAAAACAGATGACATGTCGAATTTATGAGGATTCCGTTTTTTGCCATTTACCTACGGAACCCTAACTTAAAAGTTCAAATAATAAAATTATTAAGTTTCTAAGAAGCCTTATCATAGCTGAAGAAAGCAAGAAAATTTCAACTCAAATGTAAAATAAGAAGTAATCTCAAGGCACAAGACGCTTACTGACAACGAGTAATGGTTTACACTTAGCAAAAGATATTAGGGGCGACATTTCTACTTTATCAGGCGTAATATCACACACCGAATATTTTAAGTATTAACAAACAGAAAACTTTTGGAATATTATTATTATTATTTTTTTTATAGTAAGAGGGAACCTAGTATCATCAGAATGGAACCTTGTTCTTCAAATATAGCTGTTTCCTTGATGGGGTTCAAAGCATCTCATTGAAATTTGCCATCCGAAGAAAGAAGGTCTACAGGCGTAAAGAAAAGACAAGGAAAGAAACGATTTTAATGAATTCATTACATTGATCGTTAGGCGTCAATTCATTGCTAGCAGATTGGTTTGCGAGTCATAATTATCTATAATTTGGATCGGCTTTAATTCGACATTGAAATCGCTCATTATTTTGATGGATATCGAGGTTATTTACTTCCGCGTGAAGATAGCGGGTTCGATTCCCACCCGGAAAAATTATATAAGTTTTTATTTTTTCTTAGCTTCTTGATGTATCTCGCTTACAAGTACCTACTTATGGGTTCGATTCGAGATATCCAGTCGGGAAAATGTTTAATATTTTTTTTGGCTTTGTCTTCCGCCACTCGGAATTCACAATGCATCAAGAATTTGGGGAAAGTGAGGAATGGGTTTGTTTCAATAGAAAACACAGTGTCTTAACACTAGGCTCCCAGTTTCCTTGTTTACCCTGCTACTCCTATGTGCGGGATAGCGTGAAGTTATAAAAAATAATCATAATAGTAATAGAATTGAAGTTTTTAGTATATAATAGATATATATGAACATCCTGTTTGCCTTCCGTAATACCCATGTTAGTCATGCTTTGTCACACCATTATACTAAATTGTCGGTACAAAGGGATTCTAAACCTTTGATTAAAACTAAGACTCCTTGTTGTCCGTAGGATTATTTAGTAAATAAATAGGAAATCTGAAATTTATTTATTATGTAGTATACTCAATTATATATAATATATGTAAAAAGACAAGATATAGCAAAGTATATTTGTGTCAAAGATTCCAAGAGCTTCCACGCTGCTTTGTAGTCAGGCCTTTGTGAAGGAGAGGTAGAGGTGCTACTTCAAGAAGCAGTTAAATACTCAGTAGTACAGTCTTCCCCAATAACCACCACCTAACCTCAGACTTATTGGCAAAATACTAACTGCTTGAAGAAACTTAACTGCTTTCGATGCATGAATTTCGGAAAAGTGGTGATTGGTGATATTCCGATTGAAGCGTGGAAATCGTTTTTTTGTCAGATGGCATACAGCTAATTTGATGTATGCCATCTGACACAATCTGTTAAGTTAAATTAATTTTTAACAAAAAGAAAAACCGACTTCTAACAACGAACTAAAAAGTGAAAAATAATTTTACAATAATTTTATAATTTTGAAGTCGGTGCCAAGTAAAACAAACAGGCTTAGTAATTAGATATTGTAGTAAAGGTGTTGTAGCATTAGCTTGACACCGACTTCAAAATTATAAAATAATTGTAAAATTATTTTTCACTTTTTAGTTCGTTGTTAGAAGTCGGTTTTTCTTTTTGTTAAAAATTAATTTATTTTACGGTTTTAAGTGATGGGTAGATCTTAAAATGATGCTTCTCAAACGAGTGGTGATGGTGGTGGTAGTGGTTGTCAACGAGTGGTTGTGGTTGTCCCAGGTAAAACTTAATTTAATTAGGTATTATTTTTGTGCAAAGTAACATTTTGATATATTTACAAGAACATACATAAAAAGTATTCGGGCGAATTGGGAATCTTCCTTTTTTGAAGTTGGTTGAAAATGAGAACATTCTCTTTTTTGAGGTTGGTTGAAAAGAAATGCAACGATCAGGAATCTCACTTCTGACATCAATTTAAAAAGTTTTTGTAACTATTACAGTATAATCAATTTTTTACCAAAAAAAACAAACTTTCTCAATTTTCACCGGATTTCATAATCGGAACCTAACCAAACTTTCACCAAATTATCCTTGAAGTGTATCCTTTCAAATAAAAAAAGAATCATCAAAATCGGTTGGCGCGACATTGAGTTATTCGTCTATTTGTCGCGCACATACCTAATGCAAATTTAAGACTTATGTGATTTTCTCATGGATACCATTGTCAGACATGGACCAAAAAAAATGGAACCATTCGGGAAGCTTCACCTTTCAAACAAAAAAAAATTTTCAAAATCGATTTACCCAGTCAAAAGTTATGACCCAGTCAAAAGTTATGAGGTAACAAACATAAAAAAAAAAAAATAAAAAAAAATACAGTCGAATTGATAACCTCCTTTTCTTACAGAAGTCGGTTAAAAACAGCATAGACTTTCGCCGGAGTGTCTCAACACTAGATATCCGGCTATATGCATTAACCTAAAAAAACAATCTCTAGGAAAATAATATTTTTGATTGTTATTCGACAATAAATTTTCACTATTATGTCGATTCGGGTTATACAAGGGCACGATTAACAAAAAATCTTTTAATAAAATCTTATTGACTTTTTTGCATATAACATTTCATGAAAACTAATAAAGTTATAGTCAGTTTCAACAAATAATAATTTTCTTCTTATTATGTAAATTATTCACACTTTTAATATTAATTTTTCTTCTACTCAGGGGCAAATATAAGAAAATATATGATATTTGCCTGCCAGTAGAAGAAAAAATTAAAATAACATATAGGTAAGATGAATGTAGAGTGTAGTATTGACGCCGTCGTGCCAGGGGTGCATGCGTGCGACGACAGTAGGTTCAATTCCCATTCGTTGGAATGACTTACTACACGCAATGGAGAAACTGTCTTAACACTGAATTTTCAGGTTCCCTCTGCCTACCCTGCTATGTGGGGGATACAATGAGAAGCAAAAAAAAAAGATATGTATAATTTTGAGCGGGACAGTCATTGACTGTAATCATGCATCAAATATCAATCAAGAGGAAACAATATTTTGATACCCCCGCTCTGGTAGACAATGGGCGGCGTTGAGTTCCGCCGTCTCGAATTTTGGCGGAAAGTGGAGAATGGTGTGTTCTTAATAGATTCTCTTTATCTATCCTGATATTAGCGAAAAAAAGCGTAAATCTAAAAAAATAGACATTTTAGATATTTCGACGAATAAAAACAAATATTTTGCCGAGAAATTAAGATGCTTGGCGATTTTTAAGCCTGTTCCTTTCAGCATTAAAGATAATGTCATAAGCTTCTGAGCTACGACGATCTTTTTTGTACCGTGATTTGAGTTTCATTATAAAAACTTCTGACAGGTATTCATTTTGACAAAGAAAGAATTTTGTGAAGTTATAATGTGTTTTTTTGAGATCAGCAGTGGCACAAGCGTGTGACTGTAAACGCGACAGGTTGTGGGTTCGATTCCCACTCTAGGAAATTAAATATTTAATATTTCCATTTCATCGCTCTGGTGTCGATGCAAAGCCAGTGAGTTTCGCCACTCAAAATCAATACCTCCAAAATTCAGTAGAAAATGAGTAGAAAACGTAAGCGTAGGACACTACGTTCTCAGTTTTTCTCTCCTAGGAGGACTTTGCCTATCTCACGGGCAGAACATGCATAATGATAGAACAAAATTAATATTAATTTAGTATACTTTTATTTTTTCCGTTATTTCGTAGCTTACATAATAGTTTAACATGCATAAACCTTTTTACAAACCTTGTAAAAGCTTTTAACAATAAAACTGGATATAAATTGTTTTATATGAAAAATGTAATTTAAGCTTAATATGAGATGCAGTGATACTACGTATGACTGTGAACGTAATGGTCATAGATTCGATTTTTCCACTTATAGAAATGAGTTATATTTTTAGCAGAATAAGACAAAGCGCGTCGCTGAGTTCCGCCACTCAACACCCAATGTCTCAAATATTAGACCGTGCATTGGGAACTGACTGTCTTAACTAAGTTCTCTCTGCCTACCCTGCTGCTAAAATACAATGTGTGCCGTATAGAGTTAATTTTATAAATTAAGTGACTTTGACATACGACCCAAGCATGGAGAATCGATAAGGACATACAGTGTTTGGCCATTCCGCTACGGAACTCTAAAAAATCTAGTCCAAAATCTCTGGAATATAGAAAATAGCTATGAAATAAGATAATTACCGTATATATTTATTACTCAAATATAGCATTATTCTTGGATCATTACTAGAAAATTTAATTTTTTGCTAATATTATCGATCGTCAAAATAGTTTGAAATTGGGTTAATATTTTGTAATCACTATATAATAAAAACAATGTTTATACAATCTGTCTGTATATTAGCAAATATCATTATATTTTTGGTATTAATTCTGTTGGTATATCTTAATGTACCATGTACATGGGTTGTGGGTTTGATGCTCGCTCTGTAATATCTTTATATAATATTTTTTTTCTGCTTTAAATAGCGGCTCTACCAATAGGTAATAAAAAAAATAATTAATATATTTTTTTATATTCTACAAATTAGACCCTTTCATTTCATATTAAGTGAAGCTTTTAATAAATAATATTATACATATTTCCTTAGTTTTTCTATTTATCGAAGGCATCGTATCGCAGTTAGGTGATAAATAGATTTCATAAGTTATTTATATATCTAGAATTAATGCGAAATATCAAAAGTCAAAAGGAAATATCTATTTACCGTTTACTAGATTAGAACCCACATCAATCACAACATAAATAGCTTTAAAGAAACTATATTCATAATTCTCTTTTAAATTTCAAGTAAAGTCAGTCTTTATTTAGTGTATTACTGAAAGAACTTTGTGTTTTCCATTCAAACGAGTATGAAAGGCTTCTAAGAAATATTCACCAGTAGCGTGTCACTCGAGTTTATACAAATATTTGACTTGGGTGTCGCATTTTAGTATATTTTATGTACTGGAAAAATAAATGAGGGTTACATTTTATTTTAGGTATATTTATTCTTTTTTAGTTTCACGCTTTATCCCGCAAATGATCCCGCAAGTCAAAGTTAAAGTATTTCGCTTCCCATACCGTCTATTAAGACATTGACGACAGTGTTGAATGGTGATGCTCAACGCCGCGATTTGTTGAAATGAAAATAATTCAGTCCCTCGAGTGGGAATCGAATACACAACCGTTGCGCTTACTGTATTGCCTCGAGAATTCGGCGGAAAGTGGGAAACGAAAATGTCTCAATGAGAACAGAGTGTCTCATTACGCACCCATACTGCCTCTACCTTCACTGATATCGGCGTGGTAAAGCATGAAGCTTAAAAAAATAAACTGTATATATTCACCCAAAATTTACTTATATTGCAAATTACAAAAATTACATTTAATATGGAGAAGTCAACATTTTTAATACTCAATCAGTCTCAATAATCAGTTATTTATAAATTGTTAAAGCTGCAGGTGCGTATAACGTCAAGGGGGGTTCGTTATGTAAAGAACATCTTAATTCGGGTAGCTACAGACTTTTATAAAGGGTTTTATTATTATATTCTTTATTATATTTTCTAGAGTTGCCAGGTTAAACTCCAGTTTTCCTATTGTTTTACAGTGTACGATTGTAAACGCCACGTATGTGAATTAGATACCCACTCGCGGTAATGAAATATTTAATATTTTCTTCCTTTTCCTAGCTTTGCTAATGAGGCAAAGCGCGGCGTTGAGTTCCGCTATTTAACACTCAATGCTTGAAGAATTCTGGAGGCATAGCACGTTGAGTGGTGGATGTCAACGCCGCACTTTGCCTCGAAATCGGAACGAAGAAATGAAATTATTAAATATTATATTACCTCGAGTAGGAATCGAATCCACAACCTGTCGTCGTGTCATACGCTTGTACCACTGCGCCAAAACTGGCCTCTATATTTGTATATTGTTTACAAATTTAAACTAACTACAAAACTAACGCTGAAGCGAAATCAGGGATTATCCACTTATAAAGTTCGCTTTGTGGGCTACACACGTACATTGATTGTAACGAAATAATAGAGAAACTATTTTAATATGCAAATATTGTTATATTTAATTTAAATGAAAGTTAAAATATATTTGGATTTTTTTTATAGTATAAAAAATAATTTTGAAAGGCTTTCCTATTTCCTATGCATATTAATCTTATGTTATGTATGTGGTATAAAAAAAACAAATAAGAATTCATAAAACGAATTTGCTAAAATTTATTTAAATTTTAAAATGTAATTAAAGTATGTAATTTAAATTCTGTTTTTTATTAAATTATACAAATATTAAAATATAATAACAATATAAATATTAACTATAACTATAATATTATTTTCACGCAAACCTAAGCATGAAAATGACTTCTCCAGCCATGGTTTACTACAATGGCCTGTCGTGGACACGGTTGGTAAAGCATAAATATTTGTAGCAACGAGAACAGTACAAATATGTGAATATTCTTCGTCCACGGTAGCTCAGTGGTGCAGTCTTACTTTTAAAGCGATGCTTGTGGGTTCGCTTTTCACTCTGAATGAGTGGAAGTTACGCGAAACAGTGTAAAGCTAAACAAACATTTACCATTTTCATATTTAAGAATAATAATAAAATTAATGTCAAAATTTATAATCTGTGTAAAAATAATGGAGCTATAATACAGTAGTTTGAGTGAGTGTAATCGTATGGAATGGTAATGGGTTCATATTCAATATTTTTTTTCAGTTTCACGCTTTATAGTCAGCTTTATGGGGGTTTATAGCAGGACAGACAGAGGGGGGAGTGTTAAATTCCGTTCCGTTCTCCACTTTTGGAATAACGTGTTGATTGGTTAAACTTAACGCTGTGCTTTGGCAATCATTTCTCGGAAATTGAATCCATCACGACCGCCCTAATCGAAAAGATTTTCACATTTATAAAAGAAACTGATTTTTGTTCTTCCTAACAATGTATAATTAATAAAATCTTGCAACGCTACTTTCATCCACTTCTTGCTTCACTGATCCGAGTTTCAACTTCAGACCAACCCGAACTTTCCATCGCATTTTTATTCTTTCCTTTCTTTGATGACCACCAGACATAATGATATAGCACTAGATTCTCTCGACATTCCAAATTCCCATCTAAAAATAAAGGGTATCATTAGAATAATTTTCCCACAAACAGTAATAACTTCATATAAACCATCAAATTTCTGAACACGTACTTCTTAATGCCACACATCTCATATATTGAGCTTCTTTTGGCACCAATGATTCCATTTGATCGTTCTATTTCGGAGATATATATGGGGAATTGAGGAATATGTTATATTATATGTTTATATCACGTCTATTTTCGATTAACTTATTGAGGCAATGCCAAAAGAAAGGTTATATCTTTTATATGTATGTCTGTTTGTTCCTAAATAACACCTAAATTGAAAAGTATTTTGTAATTTGTATCGAATTTTGTAGTTTTACTTGTTTTTTACTAAGTCTAGTCTAAAAACTAGTCTAAGAAGAAAAATAATATTATATAGATATGTATAGTTATATATAAATTTGTATGTTATTTCTTTTCATAACTTTTTAGTTGACCCACTTTAGTAATAAGTTTCTAAAGTTCATATACTTATTTCCACGATATATTCCATATATACTGTAACTTTGCATCATTAGTTTTTATATTTCTTCTTGGTGTTCTGCTTATATGACGACGAGGCTAAGTATTTCATAATGTATTTATAAATCGTTATAGAGCAAAGCACCAGGCGGAAGTATTGCTATTTTACATAATATTGCATCTTATATTATAGTGGGGAACGGAAATGTCTTAATGAGGAATGGAGTGTTTTAAAACAGGGTTCCAGGTTCCCTCTGTCTACCCTGCTATGTGCGGGATACAGCGTGTATTATTTGCGTGATCAACAAAGCGTAAAATCCTATTTCTCTCCGTTCCATCCATCCGTAGAACATTTTGGAAAATCTTTCTACGAACTCCCTAACGAATTTACATGACTAATTTCGGTTTTCTATGGTTTATTTTTATTTCGGTTGCGCGAAGTCTTTTAAAAAAAATCGTAAACATAAGAGACCGTGAAAACAATTTTCTTTAAAGTTTCAGTAAAAGCTATTTAATTTTTACATTTTAAGAGAGAATAGGAGAAAGAGTGTCATGACAATAAATTATTTCTAATTAGATCAAGATTAGAATCTTTAATCATACTTATTTTAAAGCTTCCAAATAACTGTATATATAGTAGATAAAATAAAATGAAATAACACCGCGTTACCAAGTTGTAACATATGGAAAAAAAATTTTTTATCATTTCCAATATCCATTTAGGGTCAAAGTTATGAAGGTTCTAAATTATTCTATTAAATTTGAACGCTGGGTTGATTTCGATTTGATATTGTATTAAACATTTATAAAGCCGCGTTTTACTTTATGCCAAGTGGAGTAATCTATTTTATACTGAAGAGTGTCGATTCAATTCCCGGTTAAGACAGAAACATATTCGATGGAAAATGGGGAACAGAGTGTCTTACAACTAGGTTCTCTCTGTCTATCTTGCTGTGTCTGCGATACAGCGTGAAGATATAAAAAATAAAAAAAATATTATGCTTAATGAATAAGCATATTCACTATTTCAAACAATCGAGAGAAATCTAATGTCTTCATAGAAATTCTAAATCAAATTTAAAATATTATTTAATCAAAAAGACTTTCGCAAGCACTTTTGAATCGTCGAATGAAATTGTCGCAGGCCACACCGATTCAGAAGACTTTTGAGAAGATTCAGCAAAAAACTTAACAATACTTTTTTATAGAAATTATAAAAAAAATAACGAGATTTGAATCTACACCTCTCGGAGACTGTCCAATGGACGGCAAAATTTTCTTACGTTTTCTAAAACAGTTGTCTTTTCTTAATATGGAATAAATAATCTAGACCCACCTCACATGTCAAAAAAATATTTACATAAAAAAAACCCTTAAGCAGAAATCGAACCAGCAACTATCTTTATACTATACCATACAAAATTGACTACAGTACAAGACATAAGTCTTATAACATAGGTAATACTGCTTGAGCAACTTATTCAATTTTAAAATATTGCAAATATGCAGATGTGCTTCGACTTCGTGATATACTGGTAACTCCTATAGTAAGTAAAGTTACAAGAATATAAAAATTTTACTGTCTGTCTGTAAATTCTACTTTA
This sequence comes from Heliconius numata, assembly GCA_016802625.1. Lineage (NCBI taxonomy): Eukaryota > Metazoa > Arthropoda > Insecta > Lepidoptera > Nymphalidae > Heliconius > Heliconius numata. Next base: position 386,602 of record JAEBDU010013000.1, read on the forward strand.
AAATATTACATTTGAGAATGTAATAGCACAGTAGTATTTTATATAGTGAATGTAAAACACTATACGGTGAAATAATGGTATTTTTTTGTATCATGTATCACTATGAACGCCACACTGGTGGTTTTATTCGTACTTAGGGGAAAAAGTCATTTAAATTTTCTTGTTCAGGTAATAAAATAAGGCGCGGCGTTGAACTCCATTATTAAATTTTTTTGCATCTTTTTTAGCCTTACGTTTTCCCGAGTATAGTAAAGGCAAGAAAAATCTGGGATTAAATTTAACTAAAATAATTGTTTACATCTGCCTATCTATCTATCTATGCGGACTGAAAACCATCGATTTTCCTTTAATTCTACTTAAATACATAATTTTATTCTTACTTGATATTCCATATATCTCTTTATCAATCAATTTAAATAACACTCCCTTAACAATATAGACTTTTTATCCAAAAAATGTATACATTTCTTGAAAAAGACACATAAAAGTCAAAGGCAAGTGGCATCAAATAGCTAGTCGTGAATCTTATACGTACTTTACTTTAAATACTCTTGTGGGTTCTCCTTAGAAACGTTTTAGACTTCATTTACGATATTCACACTATCTAGTTCAAGGGTTATTGTATATGCTACATTTGACGGTGACCTACTTGGGTTGGAATTTAAAATATAAGGTTTTGTGGATTAATTGTTTTCTATTATAATAATTTTTGGTTTTTTATTCTTATTATGGTTTTCAAATTAAGCTAGGTTAGTTAAGTCCTCGTGGCGCAGGGGCACAAGCGTTCGACTGTAAACGAGATGGTTGTGGGTTCGATTCGCATTCGAAGAAATGAAATAATTTAGTAGTTTCATTTCCTTGGTAACTTGAGCTCAGCCACTCAACACGCAATGCTTTCAGAATTCGTCGAAAAGTTGGGAGAAGAGAGTTGACTGGACTCCCTCTGCCTACTCTGCTAAATGCGGGATACAGCGTGAAGCAGAAAAAAAACGCTTTTCTTAACATAACTTAACTTCACGCTTTATCCCTAGCGGAGTAGTCAGAGAGAACGGAGCGCCAAATGCTACGGTCTCTACCTACCTCTTTCGCTTCATCTACTGTCATCAACCTCTTCATACATGCCCTCCGGGGGGTCCTCATGCTTTTTACGTGACCTTCCTCCAGTATCTTTGATACTGTGTTTTCGAAGGACTACCTCTCTTGCCACAAAGCTTAGCAAGTTACTTAAAATTAATACCAATAGCTTTTTCAGACGCGAATGGCAGATTGAGCTTTTCGCGCCCGAAAAAGCTCATATCAGGCTTCCTACCCCAGTAACGACTTTACCTCCATAGAGAGAGGACGTATTCACGCTTGAGCTTCACCTATCGTAATATATCGAAGCTGAGTAAACCTTTATATTAAGTGAAAGTTTAATTTAAGTGCTAAAAAGTGATTTTGGTAAATTTTTACGTAAAATATAGTTTTTTACTTTAGTGCTTAAGCTAAAAGTTTAGTGTTTTGTGCCTTTTTTTCGATAAACTTGTGTAAGTATTCATGTTTCTATTTTAATTGGCTTAGGAATAAAAATTTGTATTTTATTTTTATATATTATATAATTAATATATAACATAAAAAAATATTTTTTAAAACAATTTAATAGTCTTTAACTTTTGTTAATGAATCTTAAAATAATTACACTGTAGCATAATATTCGTTTTAACTTTTAAACATATTACTTTTTGTTTATTATATTTATTTGCATTTACATAGACCATAAAGTATAAAATTCCATTTATTCTAGTTTCCTGTAGGGAATGTTTATAGCTCCCTAGACGGTCCAAGGTTAAATTTTGCATTTACGTTGCATGTAAAATTCTGCATTCTACGCTGCGTAGTTTTAGATGTGCGGTGTCTGTCAGTCACTGAGTAACGGAAGAGTTTTATATCGTAGGATGTGGCTTCGATTCCCACTCGAGGAAATGTTTAATATATTTTTTTCCAGCAATTACAATTTTACAATAGGAAACTTTCTATTGCTTCCTAAAAATTGCTTTCGATAAATGTTTCTAACGTCGCAACTCATTTTTATTTAAAAAGTACAAGCCCTATAAAATTATAAATTGGATTAAAAATATATATTTTTATATCAAATTTATATATATTCTTTTATAGTCTTCAATAACTTTAATAGATATAAGTGAAGAATAGTGTTATATTATCTAAAATATGGATAGAAGACTTTAACAAAAAAAATATTATAATCATGTGACGATATTTAAGCTGTTTTCGTCAATCAACTTAGCCTTTTGCGGCGTTGAGTTCCACCACTTAACACGAAAATCATTTACCCTTATATGCGAGAAAAAGCGGAAAGATTTTTTTTATTTATTCCTTTAATGAAGCAACGGTTATATAATATTAATATTCCATTCCATCTCGTGGGATCGTTCAAGTCAGTTGCTACAAGCTACCTAGTTCAACTATCCCACGGGAGAGGATAAACGAATGCATTAGAATATGAGGTCATGGTGGCGCAGTGAGTGTACTGGAAGCTCAATGGTTGTAGGTTTGGCACCAACTGGTGGCAGAACGACAAAAGAAACAAAAGGGCAACTAGTAGTACCCAGTGCTTGTGTTCTTCACTTTTTTCTTCATTTGACATACTAAGGAATTTGAAATAATTTAAATGTATTTTAATAATTTTATCATTCTGTATTCCATATTTAACCGGGTAAAGGGAACCTAGGATTAAGATATATCGTTCCCTACATTTCTTTCACTTTTCGAAACATTGCATGTTAAGTCGCGGAGTTACAGAGTGAGAAAATGGAAACTTATTACCTCAAGTGAGAATAGAACCCACGAACGTCGCGTTTATATATAATATATAGATATTTTTTAAGATAACTTTCTACAATTATTTTACTTTTATGACGCAAATTTCATGTTACTATATAAAGGCGTTAAAATATAAATAAAAAAGTAGTAAATTCAAAGATAAAAAAGCTGCATGTTGCGAAACGTCATACATCTAAGTAAATTGGTAAAAGCCAAAGATCAAAGTCACGATTCCTTTGTCCATTTCTCTGTCAAACCTTTTTCAGTCGCTAATGTTGTAATGCTCTTATAGTGATTCTAAGACTTCACGTTTTATTGAAACTAGGATATATTATTTTACCTCGATATTATTAAAAAATAATATGATGAAAAATGGGGAACAGAGTGACTTAACATTAGGTTCCCTACCTGAAAAATAATTTAGCTTTTTTTCTTTATCCACTCATAATTTACGCTCTAACAAAGGTAGAAAGAGAAAATCTAATCCAGCATTTGTATTCTAGCGTAGTTTTGTAATGTGTAATAAATTTTGTGCAAGCTAAATTTATCAGTAGCGAGACAGGTTAAGGTGACTGGAATTTATGTTAATATATATTTATTTATATATGAAATTCTACTATGTTTGAATGTAGAGACATTCCCTTCTTGGCTCGACCGTTTGCGATAAGGTTTTTATGTATTTTGACTTCGTAGCTTCATATATTGAGCTTATTTTAAGCTAGCTTGTGACTGTAAGCGTGACATGTTGTGGGTTCGATTCCCATTCGAGTAAATGAAATATAAGTTCCGCCAATCAACACGCAATTTTTACGGAATTCGGGTGGAAAGTGGAGTATCTTAATGGGAACGAAGTGTCTTAATACGAGATTCCCAGGTTCCCTATGCCTACCCTGTTATATGCTGGATATACAAAAACAATTACGCAACGACCATACAGGTGAAATTGCAGGTATAAGCTTATGTAAGTTATAATCTTCGTTCCTGAGCTCATTACAGGTTGGTACTAAAACTGACAAACATGGAATATTTATTGCGTGAAGGAGTATTTCCGGTTAAAGTTTAGGCTATGTAAACTTATATGAGGCTTACTTACTATCTACATAATGTATATAAGGTGCTTAATAGAGGTCTATTAGCATTATATAAACTTTTTAAACATATCTGAGGCCGTCGAGACTCAATGCGCGTCTTACTTGAATCGCGATGATGATGATGATGATAGATTCCATGGAATGATAATGAAAGTAGGGATCAAAGAAACGGAAAAATATTTTTAACATGTCTCAAAAAATTACGGAAAATGGGAGAATAAACTAACCTAACACAAGGTTCCCTTTAGTTATACAGCTATGTGGTAAAAATAATAATTAATATCCGTTAGTGTACGTTTATAAATATAATCTTATTCCCATTGTGCTACAGAAATTAGAGCGTAGAGTTCCGCCACTTAAATTAAAGATGAAAATGGAGTCTTTTACTACTAGGTTCTGAGTGATGAGTTGCGGAACTCTACGCCGTTATGATACTTTACTTGTAATACAAAATTCTAAAGTAATTAATCTTTACTGAGATCGCTTACATATAATGATATATGGTTATTCCTTCATCGTATTTCATATAACCGAAGTTCATTATAGTTCCTGATTAACAGCGTTCGAGTATTTATTACTGTGCCAGCTGCAAGCCTAACTGTTACAACGTAGATCTAACAGTAATTGTTTGTGTTTGTATGTTTATATGTATATATAAATATGTAGCTTCATCGTGGTTTAGAAGACACAATGGTTGTCAGTTCGATTCCTTTTAAGTGGGAAGCAATTAATTTAATTCATCCGCTCTTACTATATAATGTGGCGTTGAATTCTGCTTCTCAAATCTCAAATTTGGGCGGTCTTGGTACATATTGTTTTTTTTTATTTTAGTGAAGTTATCTTAGTTGATTTTAAATGTTACTAATTTTCTAACTTTGTATACAAATAGTGCGGAATTGTATAATTTTATGGGTTATAAACCGTTGTAACAAACATTATACATTTTCTGAGGGAGCTCAGTAACTGTACTATGTTTCTACGCGGAAGAATATTTACATATATAATACGCTCAAATATTTAAACATTCCTTTATTTGAATACAGTACGGCCTTAAGCACCGCAATTTATATTTTTTAATATGAAAAAAAACTCTAAAGAACAGAGTAAAAGAATGTTAGTAATATGATTTAGAGGGCGCCACAGTGCCAGTGGTAACATCAGCTCCGTAATTTTTTTGTGTTTTTAATTGCAAAAAGTATAAAAAAAGTGCCAAATCTCATGTAAAACGTGAAAAAGTGCTACAAATTACCAGGACAACATATAGTGTTCTCTTATAAAGAGTGTGAGACTTGTAGAAACCCTGTTATCCGTGTGTACTCATAACGGTCAAAAATCCGTTGACAATTTTTCAAAGTGTTTGTGATCAAGCGTTGAAAAGAACATTTGTGGACAATTTATTAAGCTACGCCATAAAGCAAATGAGCAAGTGACCAACAAAGTGACACAAATATTTGTCCATGTCCACTGTTAAATAAATTGGATTTCGTTTCAAAAGTGTTAAAAATAACTACACATAGCGACATCTATTGAGGAGAGGAAATTATATCCGAACACAACTAAATCTCATATATTGACTACAACTAGTGGACACAAGAGGGCGGTAAAATATCAAAATTAATTATTTTAAATCAAAAGAGAAATGGAAGAAATAAAAAATATGCTAAAAGAAATGCAACAGGAGATAAGGCATCAAAAAGCCGACATGCACAACATGCAGGAAAATATAAAAGAAGCAATAAACAAAAACATTAACGATAAATTTGCTAACTTAGAATCAAAAAATGTGCTTTTGGAACAAAAAATAGAAGTTCAGGCTAAAAAAATTAATTATTTGGAGAGAAAATTGAGCCAGAGGGATCTTCTTATATTCGGAGTCGATGAGAGTGAAAAGTACTATTGGGAACTAGAGGAAAAAGTCCTCGATATAATAAATAAACAACTTAACACCAAATGTGACAGCAACAACATCGAAGGCACGAGAAGAATGGGCAAAAAGGGCGAGAAAATAAGACCGATAGTTGTAACGCTGACCACTATGGCGCTAAAAATAAAAATTCTAAAAAATAAGAAAAAACTAGAAACAACACCGTATTACATAAAAGAATATTTTCCCCCTGATATTTTGAACAAGCGAAAGGAACTCCAAATAGAAGTAGAGAAGGAAAGAGAGCAAGGCAGGTTGGCGATTATCAAGTATGATAGAATCGTTATACTAAAGGATCGAAATCAACAAACTGGGAAGCAAAATTATGAAAAAAAGAAAAGGGCTCTGTCAGAGTCACCTGAAACATCCAAATCTGACGCGGAAAAAGGAAAAGGAAATCCCACGAAGATTAATAAAACCAAATGCATGGATAAATACATCCTTAGACAACCTACGCTGCAATTGGCTCCCGAAAAAACAACCACACCAACTCAAGACTCAAGAACTACAAAAACTCTTAGATAGCAACTAGCATCGGCCCCTCTTCCTCTCCCAAAACGGCCAGTCACCGCGGGAGAGAATGACTACAACCCTCCAATAAATCAAAATCTTTACATCTGTACTTATAACGTTAAATCACTATTATCACAGCAGAGAATGATACTATTAAAATATTCATTACTAAATACTAAATACGACATTTTAGGATTATCAGAGACTAGCGGACGCGCGCAGCTTCGCTTGCGTATTTAAGGGTGAATTCTAATAACCCATGAAACATGTGTTCAATGAAATATTTTTAAGAGTCTAAATTTCAAATTTTATAAAAATCGGTGGCGATTTAAAGATTTTTCCATACAAACTTTCAACCCCTTATTTGCACCCTTAGGGGGTGAATTCTAGAAAACCATGAAACATATGTTCAATTAAATATTTTTAAGAGTCTAAATATCAAATTTTATAAAAATCGGTGGCGATTTAAGAATTTTCCCATACAAACTTTCAACCCCTTATTTGCCCCCTTAGAGGGTGAATTCTAGAAAACCATGAAACATGTGTTTAATTA
>JAEBDU010013000.1:393902-423164 GCA_016802625.1 Heliconius numata
GAATGATACTATTAAAATATTCATTACTAAATACTAAATACGACATTTTAGGATTATCAGAGACTAGCGGACGCGCGCAGCTTCGCTTGCGTATTTAAGGGTGAATTCTAATAACCCATGAAACATGTGTTCAATGAAATATTTTTAAGAGTCTAAATTTCAAATTTTATAAAAATCGGTGGCGATTTAAAGATTTTTCCATACAAACTTTCAACCCCTTATTTGCACCCTTAGGGGGTGAATTCTAGAAAACCATGAAACATATGTTCAATTAAATATTTTTAAGAGTCTAAATATCAAATTTTATAAAAATCGGTGGCGATTTAAGAATTTTCCCATACAAACTTTCAACCCCTTATTTGCCCCCTTAGAGGGTGAATTCTAGAAAACCATGAAACATGTGTTTAATTATATACGTTTAAGAGTCTGAATTTCAAATTTTATAAAAATTGGTGTCGATTTAAAAAAAACCTATACAAACTTTCAACCCCTTATTTGCACCCTTAGGGGCAGAATTCTAGAAAACGATGAAACACGTATTAAATTAAATACTTTTAAAAATCTAAATTTCAAATTTTATAAAAATCGGTGCCGATTAAAATTTTTTTCCATACAAACTTTGAACCCCTATTTCACCCCTTTAGGGTTAAAATTTTTCAAAATCCCTTCTTAGTGAATGTCCAGATTACGAAAGTAAACTTTTGTCCAAATTTAACGTTTCTACGCACAGCGGTTACGGCTGTGCGTGCGTCTTACCTCAGTCAGTGAGGACAAGTCCTTTTATATATATAGATTAGAAGAAAAGGTAACGAAATCATCGAGGACGAAGATCACATTTTCTGTTACACAGGTATGATACAAGGGCAGCAGGGGGTGGGTTTTTTAATTAAAAAGAAATATAAAAACAACATAATAAGCTACATAGGTATATCAGGTAGAGTTTGCATTCTGAAAATGAAATTTGACACAGCATCGATTTCATTAATCCAAGTTTACGCCCCCACCTCCGATGCGCCAGATGAAGAATTAGACATTTTTTATAATCAAATAGAAGAGGCCCTAAAAATGGCAAGGGGTGTCATTATCTTAATGGGAGACTTCAATGCAAAAATAGGCCAAAAAAACCATCAGAACATTCCAATTCAATTATGGGAGCATACTGCTATGGAGAAAGAAACGAAAGAGGAGAAAAATTACTACAATTTGCATTTACTAACACATTTACAATTATAAATACTATATTTAAGAAAAGCATAAAAAATCTTTGGACTTGGACTTCACCCGATCATCAGTATAGGAACCAAATTGATTATATAATGAGCAGCAACTCAAAACTGGTGTCTAATATGGAAATTTTAAATAATAATACATTCCCAAGTGACCATAGACTACTGAGAGCTACAATACATCTGCGAAAGCAAAAGAAATGTAGAGCATCTTTTAGAGGAATGCAAACTGATCTATCAAGCGACGTAAATCAACAAGTATACCTCGAGAACTTGCTAGAGAAAACAAAACAAATACAATTGGAAAGTACAGAGAATGTAGAATCATTCTATATAAAGATAGAGCAGGCTATTAAAGAAAGCCTAGCGTGTTCAACCTCAATTAAGGTACGTAAAAACATAATATCCGAAGAAACTAAACAACAATTAAAAAAACGCATAGCACTCCAATTAAAACCATCAAAAAATAAAGAAGAAAAAAAGGAACTCTCAAATTTATATAAGGATACAAGTAAAATGTTGAAAAAAGACTATGAAGACTATAGAATGGACATCATTAAAACACACTTAGTTACCTCCGGAAGTCAAAAAAGGGCCTACAAACAATTAAATTCAGAAAAGAAGTGGATTACTGCATTGAATGCGCAAAGTACAGCAGCGAAAACACAAAACAGAGAAAACCTGATAAACATTGCCTCTAATTTTTATCAAAACCTTTACCAAAGAGACAGTAGCGACGAAAAAGTGTATAAAAAATATGAACTTCAACTGAACACTCCCATTGAACCATTTGACAATAGTGAAATAATGAAAAGAATTGAAAAACTAATGAACGAAAAAAGCCCAGGTCCGGATAACATCCCTAACGAGGCTCTAAAAGTTGGAAAAAAGATATTAATAGATTTTATCACAACGCTTTTTAATAAGATACTAGACACACAAGAAATACCAAAAATCTGGGGTGAATCTCGTATAATTCTTTTATACAAAAAGGGAGATCCCTCAGATATTAATAACTATAGACCTATTAACCTATTGCCATGTATTTACAAGCTATTCGCCATGTGCATAGAAAAACGAATAGAGCGAAATATAGAGTTAAACCAACCAGTTGAACAAGCCGGCTTTCGCCCTGGGTTTTCGACAATCGACCATATCCACACGCTCGACCAAATAGTGGAAAAATATCTCGAATTTAACCAACCACTTTACCTTGGATATATAGATTATGCAAAAGCCTTCGATTCAATTTCTCATGAAAGTATTTGGCAAGCTCTGATACAACAAGGCGTCCCAACCGTATATATAAATATTATAAAAGACATTTACCAGAAAAGTGTAAGTAGAGTAAAATTAGACAGACTCGGACCAAAAATATATATACGAAAGGGAGTAAAGCAAGGCGACCCGATGTCACCTAAAATATTTATAGCTGTACTCCAAAACGTCATGAAGGGCTTAAATTGGAGTAAGAAAGGAATACTAGTTGGCAGAGAGTACCTAAGCAATCTCCGCTTTGCGGATGACATTGTACTCTTCGCAAGTACATCCAAACAACTAGAATCAATGCTAATAGAAATAAACAGAGCAAGCCAAGCCATAGGTCTACAACTGAACACTTTAAAAACAAAAGTCACTACAAATAGTTACCAAAATCCTATAACGGTAGACGGGGCAAATATTGAATACGTAAACGAATATGTTTACCTTGGCAAACAAATTTCTTTCAAGAAAACAAGGCATGACGACGAACTAGAGCGTCGAATTAATGTCACATGGAAAAAGTATTGGAGTTTAAAAGAGATATTAAAAGCAAAATTTCCACTAAAGCTGAAGAAAAAAGTCATTGACTCGAGTCTGCTACCATGTCTATCCTATGGTGCACAAACATGGATCTACACGCATAAAATAAAAAAGAAAATACGTTCCTTTCAGCGTGCCGTAGAACGAAGCATCCTAGGAATCAAACTCAGGGATAAACAAAAAAGCGAGAACATAAGGAGAAAAACTAAAATTATAGACGCAGTACAATATATGCAAAGCTTAAAATGGAAATGGGCAGGTCATGTTGCTCGGACAACAGATAATAGATGGACAAAGCGAGTCACCAAATGGAAGGGCCCATTTGGCAAAAGAAGATCAGGAAAACCTAAAGACCGATGGGTAGACGACATTAAAAAAATTGCTGGAAAAGATTGGGTATAGACGGCACAAGACAGAAGAGTATGGAAAAATTTGGAGGAGGCCTATACCCGAAAAGGGGCTATGTCTTGAACATATATTCGTATATTTGTTATAGTTTTTAATGTTGTATTTTTTGTATTATCAAGTCATAGAAATAAAGGCATAAGCCTTTATTATTATATTATTATTATTATTATTTTTTATATATATTTTTTCTCGAAATATAAATTTCGGTTAATATAAACCCCACGAGCTTCAAGCCAAGTGTGGTCCATTTCCTGGAATTGGTTGGGAAGTAATATCTTCCTGTAAAAACTTCCTGACAATGCGACAAGTATTAAGGATTGCGGCTTTTTGCATAGTTATGTATATGTTTATAGGTAATTTTATCTGCTCTAAATAATGTAAAAGACTTTTTGGTATAACTCCTGTGCTGGAAAGCACCAATGGTACAATATATACTTTGTTCATTTTCCATATTCTTGTAACTTCTTCTTTTAATTCTGTGTATTTATTAATTTTTTCTGTTATAGATTTTTGCAGATTATGGGTATTCGGAATTGTGATATCTATCAAGTATGTTTGTTTATTTATTTTGTCTATAAATGTTATATCAGGTCTATTGTAGTGTATTGTTTTGTCAGTTAGAATTGCTCTATCATAGTACATCTTGCAATTGGGGCTCTCCAACACAGGTTTTGGTACGTATTGATAGTATGGGTGGGGCTTATCTTGTATTAACTTATTTATTATTGCCAACTTTTGATGCACAATTTGTACAACTTGATTGTGTCTATGAGTATAATCTGTCTGTGCTAAGGAAGAACAAGCGCTAGTTATATGCTGAATAGTTTCCGGTTGTCTATGACATTTTCTACATTTATCATTTTGTATATTACGATCCCTGACAATGAATTTTCTATAATTTTTTGTTGCTATGATTTGATCTTGGATGGCGATCATAAAACCTTCGGTTTCTGGGAACAAAGAACCTAATTTTAGCCATTTGTTCGAAGCCTCCGAGTCAATATGCACCTGTTCCAAGTCATGAAGGTGTCGACCATGTAGTTCTTTTTTACGCCAATTATTGAATTGTTGTTCTACATGGTCTTGAAGTGGTTTGAATGAAATTGATCTATTTTTTAAATTAAGTGGAGTGAAATTATCATCTAAATCTATTATTGCAGAATGTAAAGTGCTTTCTGATTTTGTGTAAAAGAAATGTCTAAGGTTTTTGACCTGTCCTTCCCATAACACTTCCAGATTTATTAGTCCTCTACCGCCTTTTATTCTTTTAATATTGGTTCTCTCTATTGCTGATTTTGGGTGTAAATAATTATATTTAGTTAAAGTTGTTCTTGTTTTTATCTGAAGCCGTTTGATGTCAGTTTGAGTCCATTTTATTACTCCAAAAGTGTATGTTAAAACTGGAATAGCGTAAGTGTTTATTGCCTTAAAAAGATTTTTTGAATGAAGTTGCCTTTTACATATTGCATTTAATCGTTTATTGAATTCCATATTTAACTGTTTTTTTATTTGAATATGATTTATACTATTAGATTGATGTACTCCTAGGTATTTATAAGTATCACCTGACTCCATTAAATTAAATAAAATATTTTCTTCGTTATTAACTTTACTGTCGATTTTGCCTCTATTAATATGAATTATTTTACATTTATCGACCCCAAAAGACATATTTATATCCTGACTAAATTGAGTAGTAATTTTGAGGAGAGTTTGAAGACCTTTCTTAGTCTTTGCAAAAATTTTAATATCATCCATATACATCAAATGTGTGATAGCAGTATCATTATTTAATTTATATCCACATGATGACATAGCGTTCAGAAGATGAGATAGGGGATTTAAGGCGAGGCAAAACCATAACGGGCTAAGAGAATCTCCCTGAAAGATACCATTTTCAATATAAATTTCGTCAGTCATAACTTTGTTATTTCCGACTGATAAATGCAGAGTAGTTCTCCATTCCGCCATGGCATTTTGTAAAAAAATTACAATAGATGGATTTATCTTATATATTTATATATTTTAAGTATTTTAAGTAACCAAGAATGAGGGACACTATCAAATGCCTTTTTATAATCTATATATGCTATGTGAAGATTTTTTTTATTTATATTAGCATGTTTTAAAACTATTGAATCTATTATTAACTGTTCTTTACATCCTTTATGGTTTTGCCTACATCCTTTTTGTTCCTCTGCAAGTATACTATTTTCAATTAAATGTTTATTAATTTTTTGTGTTATGCAAGCTGTAATAAGTTTATAAATAGTTGGTAAGCACGTGATAGGTCGATATTGGGAAGGGTTTATTGTATCACTATTTTTAGGAAGCATATAAGTAATTCCTTTTGTAACAAATTTTGGTAGCACTTGCTTATTATTGACAATATCCGTAATTATATTAGCTAATATATCATGAAGAACGTAGAACTTTTTGTACCAAAAGTTGTGAATACCGTCTATTCCTGCTGCTTTCCAGTTTTTAACATGCCTGACTACTTTTTCAATATCTTCTCTGGTAAACTGTACAAATTCCATATCGCTTACACCTTTCCATCTATTTTCCACATCACTCAACCATTCGGCCTCCTCGTTATGGCTTTCCTTCTTCTTCCATAAATCTGTCCAGTAGTTTGTGAGTGCTTTTTTTTCAGGTATTTCACTATTAACCGCATCTTGTCTTTCGTTTAAGTTCCTATAAAATACTTTCTCATTATTATGAAATAAAACATTATCTATTTTTCTCCGTAGTGCTTTATTGTATCTTGCTAATCGCTGAGATTTTAAACTTAATTTTTGCTTAAGCGTATCAAGGAATTCTTCAGGTCTACTGTTTTTGCTTTCGTGTATAGAATGAACTGATAATCTTTTAAAAATATCTTGGACTTTTTTAACTAGTTTTGAAGATCTATTACCATTTATATACTGTGTCACTCTTCCTAAATCGGCTCTTAATTTTTTTATATCTAATTCAAGTCTAATTTGCCATGCAGGTTTTTGAGGCTTACGGTTTGAAGTTGGTAAATTTGATTGCAAGTGACGAATATTATATCCAGAATGTTCGGCTATTACTAATGCACTACAGTAAATTAAAGTATGAATATGGTTTAAATCAGAATCTATGAAGTAAAATTGTTTAAGAATTTGTTTATTAAATATATCTAAGTACTCGTATAGCCTCTTATTTTCTTTTAGTTTAGGCAATTTAGGACGGGCTGTGGGATCTATTCCTGTATATTGAATAAGAGCAGTTTCCAAATCATTAGTTAATTTATTGATATTTAGTTGCATCTTATAAGGACTTTGTTCCGGATTTTGTTCATGTTCTAATTGAAGTGTTGTTAATGATGTATTTGTTTGAGTTGAGGCGTGAGAGTATGGTATGGCGGAAAATTGAGTGTGTAATGACACTTGTGTGGGACAAACGAGAGATGAAGGTTCGAGTGATTCTTGTGATAGTGACGTATGTGTTTTAACCAGTTGTTGAGATGAATCGCTATTTTCTTCTTTACTAAGAAGGTCCGCTATTTCTTTCTTTAAAGTCTTTATAATTTCGTCGGATAAAAGTTTGTTTCTAACAATTACACGTCTTTGATCCGCAATCCTTTGGGAAGAAACATTTATATTTGGGTATTTTAAAATAAAATTGTCGTGAAGTTTTTTACAGTACATGGTGTTGTCAGTCTCTAAACGGGTAATGTAAAAATATGTGCGCATGATAAATAGGTTCATTTCCTCTGTCCATTGCATACGCACTCTGGGTTTGCCAGCTTTGGTGGTCGCAGGTTGGTTGACTAATGCCTCCTGCGAAACATCCTCAGCCGGAGTAAGGGATCTGCTGCTACTACTGTCTGTCAAGTCTGTCGGTATATATGTTGGGTCGGCTGTAACATTCTTATCGGTGGGAACCCGCCTGCTCAATTCCCTACCGCCGATGGATCGCATGCTGAGGCACCCAGCATCGGCTCCAGGTGCGCCCCGGCGCTCACCCCCGGGAAGCGGCCCTATACGTTTATTTTTATTTCGTGTCTCCATATTGATGGGTCACCTTAACCTTGTTAGCCGTGTAAGTTTTTGATTGTACACGTTACCGCCCCCCACGTTAACAAGATGTTCAGCTAGGACGTAAGGTAGGATTTTGGGGGGCTTATTATTATTATTATTATTAATATTATCCCTACTAATTACGAATGAAAGAAATTGTATATAAAAACAAAAATAACTGAATTGCTTAAAAGCTGTAATAAACTTCTATAGCCCTTTTGTGTGAGGTGATAAAACCCAGCGTTATACTTTAGTGTTACCAGAAGAGGAAAATGCTAACCGTTTTATACTATAAGTATTTACTAGATATTTTCACTTCTCCGCTCGAGTGAGACAAAACGCGGCGTTATGTACCGCTATTCAAAACATTATGTCCTGATTTCTGGCGGTAAGTGTAAAACGAAAGGATTATAAAAAAATACTATATTTTACAGTCTGTATTATTAAATTCGTGCTTGTATAATATAAAATAATGCAAATTGTGAAACATTTACAAATTGATTTTGAGAAAAATCAAACAAAAGCAGACAATTCACGGAGTTGGACTCCGCCATCCATCATTACTTCGAGTAAGAACCGACCTTACAACCATCACATACCAGCCAATCTTTTTTCCACTCCACTACTTATAGGATATAATCCAATCGAGTAGATAGATATTAATAAAATTTTAGCAACTCAAAATTTTCAACTCGCACAAGTTTTATATTAAAAATATCACTTCAAACTGGGGCCCTGTAAAGTTTCTTAAATGTCAGATCTGTCTACGATCTATAATTAAACTGTTTGCGAGAGGCAGTTCAGATAATTGAATAATTCTCCAGTCATTTTGAATGAAGTTATTTATAGTTACTTTTTTTATGTAAACATCTCTTAAGTAGTATTTGGCCTACAATTAATATGCTCAGTCAAATTTCAAAGAATTAACGTAATTCTTATAAGATTACTTCGTTGTCAGTTTGTCTGTCTGTCAAGATCCTTTTTTCAAGAACATTTGTGCGTATACTTTGATTTAGGTCACTCGTGGCGCAGCGAGAATTTAGCGGAAAATGAAGAAGAACGAACGAAGAGTTTTAAAGGGAACGTAGAATAGGGGTGTCCTAACAGTAATTTCCTAGGTCCCCTCTACCTACCCTGCTATCTGTGGGATACAGTGCGAATCAAAATAAAAGAAAGTAATATAAATAGCAAAATGTATATTAAAGATTAACCCTATTTTATAGTGTCATTGATAAAAGAGGTGGTGTATCTATTCATTATCGACACCCATAAATTACAAGGCGTACAAACTCTCCTCTTTGATGAATTACTAATTGACATTATGTTATTGTTTTCTGAATAATATTATCTTTGGAATACTGTAATTAGTAGTTATATAGCGTTTGTATGAAACAGATAGAGGTTAAATATTTTTTTTAATTAAGAACTGATAAGATTTATGAATTTGATGTCAAGTTATAATAGGTAACATATTAAAAGAGATCCCCCATTTTTCCATACATAAGGGCAATAGGAGAACTTAGTGTTAAGACACTCTGTTCTCTTCGTGGTCGTTTTTTATCGAGCATTAGGAACAAGAAATAAGCATTTTTACAAGAGCGGGTAAAAAGGAAAATAATTAATTACTTCAAAAGGGATTAAACCCAGTAACATTTCGCTACCAGTCAAACGCTCATCATCAAGCATTACATCACAATAATTAATGAGTATGGATATATAAATAAACGGACTATCCGACCAAAAAAATATTATCAGATTCGTAAATATTCTAGTAGTTCTTGAGAAAAACCGTTTAACCAAACGGACTTTTCAGCTTTATTAATATAAATAGTAAAGAACTCTAGATAAATAAAACAAAGTGCTAGATTTTCTTATATTTCACATGAGTTTACACTACAAAGTTGCTATACGAGTATGCTGTTTATGTCGTTGACAGGGGTGACATTTCAGGGGAAAGATTTGCTTCTATGCAGAATATCTTATGGTAAATATTTATGTGACATATAAATAAATTTGTATTTATTAAAATATAAATGAACGTATGGTATATGTAATGTTTGAATACATTATTTGTCCTTATAATTGGTTAATTTTTTTTACACCTGGTGCCAAAACACTCCGCCTAAATTCAAGACATTGCGTGTTGGAAACTAAACTAGCGGAACTCAACGTTAAAAATTGCTTACTAAAGCGAAGAAAATAACATAATAAATTCCTTCACACTATCAAACCCACAATCACATTTTCTATATAATAATTATAATGAAAAAGCTTAAAATAAAAGAAACAAATACGATTATTATTTTTAGAGATAAATCTCATGACTAATCTGAAATAATTGAAAAATTGAAAAATCTTTTCCGCATCAGATGAAGATTTCTTTGTTCTTAACATAAAAATAAAAAGAAAACAAAAACAATTGTATTTACGTGTCCAAATGCGCTTGATGTTTTGACGAGGGTGTGGTCACGTGGCGGGACGTCAGGTGACAGTGGACAGCGTGTTGGGACCTCACGCACCTGTAGGTCTTACTTAATAGTATCGAGAAACGTGATGAAATTTGCTTATTTTGATCTTTTCTTATTTGTTTTATTATCTACTAGTGGACCCGAATGCGGCTACGCCCGCTTGAACTATACGAATATTTATTAAATATATTTATGAAATTATTTTCAGTTTTCAATATAGAGATGCGTTAAGCAAGCTCATTTTGGGTGACGTTTTCTAACAACAAACTTTGCAAATCGTTGCTTAGCAACGACGGTTGTTATTAACATGGCGGAATAAATTGCATGTCAAATTAATAAGTATTTTAATATATTGGTATATGTCGGAAATATTACAAATATGAGAAAAAAAATATCCTATGTTCATCCCGAGACCTTCAAGTATCTCTATATGAGTATTTTATCATAATTAAATTAGCGGTTTGGCCCTGATTGTGTAAAAGACAGACAGACAGAGTTACTTTCGGATTTATAATATATGTAGGTATGGATTTTATGTATACATATAATAAGTAAAAATAAATTAAAATACAATTCTTACCACAAGTAGGAATCGAACTCGCAACTAATACAGTTGATGATGTAACGACGCGAGGCACAACACTGTGAAATATTTGATTATAGTAGTGTCATAAGAATAAAAATATTTTTCCAACGCGTAAAACAAATTTGACGTGTGTCATACATTATTGATGAGCTCCCTACGCCCGTTACAACTTTATGAACAGTTCTTGACAAAAGCTCGATTTAAATATAAAAAATATAGTAATATCGACTATCGTATTCTTAAAACCAGGTTAGTTGTGGCGCGGAAGACTGTGCCAACAGTCACATGTGAAAATGTGGCAGGTTGTGAATTCGATTCTCAGTCGAGGAAATATTTAAATAATATTTTAATATTTTATTGTCACTTCTTCGCCTTGGTGTCGAGGCAAAAGCGCTGCGTTCCCCATTTTCCGCCAAATTCTCGAGGTATTGCGTGTTGAGTGATGAAACTCAACGCCGTGCTTTGTCTTTTTGTTCGTTACAAGAGCGGGGAAATTAAAATATATAGTGGGTATTTCTCCTCCTTTAGCGTGACGTGGCAGCGTTTTACGGAATAATATTGATTTTTCCTCTGGTAAAACAGATCATCGTCCTCTTCCACTGTAATGTCTGGAATTCGGGTTCAAGGAAGAATACGGAGAGTTTTGACATTAGATTTTTCCTCTGGCTGCCATGCCTTGTGGAATAATGTGAGAAGCTTACTAAAAGGCGAAAATATCTGTTTAAAATCATATACAATGTCTTGTTTTTTTTGTTTTATGGACTAAAATTATGTTCTCTTTAATTATCTCCTTGGTAATATTGCTTTTTCAGCAGATATATGTTTATTATTTAACCTTATATTCAAAACTATTTTCTATATCTATTGAAATTCTATGTGAACATTGTTACGACCAGCTTCAGCCAATTAAGTTATTTGTTTTCATTCAGCCATGTTGAAATTTCGATACCGTTGTTACAAGTTTTGTTGTTAGCACCTTTGTAGAGAGGTTTTTATAAAACTCTGTAATACAATTCCATTTTGAATACCAAAATAAATTGTAAATAACAATGGTTTTTTTTACTTCACGCTTTATCCCGCACATAATAGGGTAAGTGGAAGGAACCTGAGAACCTAGAGTTAACACTCCGCTCCCAACTAAAACATCCGTTCCTCAATTTCTGCTGAATTCTTAAGGCATTGCTGGTTGAGCGGCGGAATACAACGGGGTGCTTTGCCTTGTTACCACAACGAGGAAATAAAAATATTTCATATTTAATTTCCCTGAATGGGAATCGAATCCACAACCGTTGCGTTTACATTCGCAGAGTAGGAATAGAACTCACGCTCTATTCATATACTCTTTCCAACTGAACCAAGGTGGAACCAGTTAAATAAATTAAGAAATAATACAAATATTTGATATGTATAAAATTCTTATACATATATTTGTCTAGACAAGCAATTACTATTAAAATTGAGGGCACCGTGGCGCCATAGTACCTAATATTAATATAGTCTTGTCTAGGTAGCGATGCTGGTGGGTTCGATATCCACTCTGGAGAATTATTAGATATGTTCGAATCATTTTCATTACATTTTATTATTATTTGAAATATTTAATATTTTCATTTCTCCGCTGTTAAGATCCACTACTGAATACACAATGCCTCCAGGAGAAGAAGTGTCTTAATAGCAACAGAACACTAGGTTCCCAAGTTCCCTCTACTCTTGATTGATTTAGCGTGAAGCAATATATATATATATAAAAAAGTTATATTTTTTAGTATATATCCCATTTCCCTAAGTTTTTCGAGTCTTCTCGTTTTCAGTTGAGTGATCAACCCAATGTCGAATGTGCACAATATTCGTTTTTACAAAGACCTTTGACCTTTTGACAAAGGAAAGTGCGTACTTCAGCTTTAACTGAAAGCTGTGCAAAGTTTAATCACCTATTAAGTTATCAAAAGATTTTCCATGTACTATTTACTTTTTGCAATTGTGTGGAAGTTGAGAGAGAATATGCGGGTACTTTTTTTATGTTTGTATTACTAAAACTTAAAAAAAAAGTCTTCGGCGTTTTTTTGGGGTTCGCCTTGTGCTTTTTTACGCGTACCCCATCAAGCTTAAAACAAGCGTGTGTCGGGGTCGCCCACCGAGGGTTCCGTACAAAAATTGGAAACCTTGTCTCACTTGAACTAACGGCTTTATAAAGATTCCTTTTTTCCTTTAGATGTAAGGAACACTGAAAACAGAACTCCTGTTAGGACAACAATGGAAATCATCGCTGTCTTAATCTTAACCCCATTTTGGTAGAACGAAAGGAAAATATTTTTAATTTATCTTTGTATTTGAAAATATTCTTTTAAAACAATTCTATTTTAGATTCAGAATTTTTAGTCCCTGTGATAAAACTTTAAAAAGGTCACAATATTAATAAAATGCTATTTTAACATATTTTAATAGTAGTCTATGTTTACAAGGTAAGGTCTTCAACCTTTTCAGAGCAACGCTACAAGTAAATGTAGGTAGGTGTTTTATTTTCACTTTATAGCTTAGGGAAGGTATTTATGTTAAGCATTGCGATAAATTTTGTTAATTTTAACGTTTTGTTTATGAAAATGACTTGCCCGTTTCCGGAATGATATGAATATATTTATATAAAAGGTTGAGGTATCCTAATTTTAGCTCAGAGTGAGATGAAAAGTTTTGGAACAATTATTGTTTATTAGATTGTTTATTTCCTTTTTGACCAGCTTGCTGCGTGCTGGTACGTGCGGGATACGGCGTGAAGCAAAAAATGTTTCTTATTTTTTTTAGTTACAGACTTCATTCCGCATACAGCAGAGTAAGCAAAGGGAACAGTGTCAAAGCTCTCCGCTCTTGGCCTTACGACTGAATTCAAAACATAGCGCATTGAGTATCGAAACTTAACGCCGCGCTCCGAGTGGATGTCGAATCCACAATCATCGCGATTACTGTCAAAATGCTGCTGATATTATGTTTATCAATATTATTTATTGATTTAAATTTTAAGAAATGCACTTAAAGGTGCACTAAGGAAATGGAATGTTATTCCTTTTATCTCCAAAAGTATACTTCAAAAGAAGACCGAGCAAGTATTGTTTCAATTGCCACTTTAAAAAGTTCTTAGAGTTAAGTACATAAAAGTGAAAAATATAATGTACTATCTTAGCCTTTAGTCTTGTCGATATTATGTATTTTTCGTTCTGTTTCTGTTTCATCCTGTATAGCAGGAGGGAGATCATAGTGTTAAGACACTCTGATCTCCGCTTTTCCCCCGAATTCGAGAAATTACTAACAGAGAGATTTCTCTAAATTCATACGAAATTTTCCATTTTACATCTTAAAGTTGTGGGTTACGTCTAGTATATTTATATTATTAAAATCGAAAGGTCACTCACTCATCACGAAATCTCAGAAACTACAAGTGCTAGGAATCTCAAATTTTGCATAGGAGTTATTTATAGGACGTAGGTGCTCGCTAAGACGGGAATTTGCAATATTCGACTTCTAAGGGGTTGTTTTTGGGGTCGAAAGTTTGTATGAAACTTCGTTACTACAAATGCTAGGAGTCTGAAATTTTGCATAGACGTCACTAGGACGTAGTCATGGAGACAGAAATTAATAATAACATAGTTCACGCGGGTGAAACCGCGAGCGGGCCGCTAGTTTATATTATAATTATAATTAGTCCCCAAACGTCCCTAAATAGACAGTGGCATCCCCAATAAAGGGTTTGCTGTTTCTTACGATAAATTATACAAAACTTTGTAACAATAGACGTAAATCATCTATAAACGAACATTTCAGACTCCAAAATTAATTATAATGCAAAATGTTTCTTGATTTCGTGAAGGATTTATTTAAGTAATATTTTACAAGTAGTTTTAATATATTTTTTTATTTGAAATGTTAAAAATCATTCGACATTCGGGAAAAAATTAAAATATTTAATTAGAAAACGTTTAAAAATTTGAATGTAGAGGGATTTGAACCTACGACATAAATAAGTTGTAACAAGCGTATGGCTTAGTGGTTAGATCGCTTGGATAGTTTCCCAGAAAGCGGGTTTTAAGCCCGCTATATTCAAATATATATTTTTTTAAAAAGGTACTAACTCCGATATTTTCTGTTTGGCACGTCGTCTTTTGTATTATATATTTAGGAAAATTATTAAAAAAATATTAATTTGATCACGATGTCTTCACTTGGGAAAGTGGATTTATCTTATTGCCCAGTTTTGAAAAACAAAATAACTATTATTGGGTTGTAATAATAAAAAACAAAATAGTAAATTTTAATGGTAATTATGTAAGAATTATAGAATTAGACATTCTTATACAGAATTTCTACAAATTTTATTTGAATTGCACAATTAAATTACGGTAATACTTAACAAATAATTCCTCCAAATTAAAGTACAATTAACATCTCAGCAGGTGTGTTAACTGTGTCTTCACTGCAACATACATATTAAGCGAAGAAATTAAATATACGTTTAAATACTATAAAATTATATTATTATAAATTCTAGAATTCTACTAATCTAAGCTTTTGTATGTGTTTATTATTTTTTGAGCTTCATGCTTTATCTCGCATGTAGCGAGGCAGTGAGAACCTTATGTCATGACACTCCGCTTTCCACTGAATTGAGTTCGAAACATTGTGTGTTTAGTAGCGTAACTTAACTCTGCGATATGTCTGAAAATATTATGAATTATTAACATGAGTTGTTATATCGTATAATTTTCAAAGTCATCTAAAAGCCCACCTTAACTAGACTCAATGGACCACAAATAGTCCACATTACAGATTCCCAGAGCGTTGCTCTATGAGATTT
This sequence comes from Heliconius numata, assembly GCA_016802625.1. Lineage (NCBI taxonomy): Eukaryota > Metazoa > Arthropoda > Insecta > Lepidoptera > Nymphalidae > Heliconius > Heliconius numata. The sequence continues at coordinate 409,283 of JAEBDU010013000.1, forward strand.
CAGTGGCATCTGGTACACAATTGCATTGTAAATGCGGCTTGTAGATTAAGGTCCGGTCACTTTGTAGACGGAGAGACGAGAAGAGAGTGCCTTTTCTCTTGTATATTTTTAAATGGATTTTTTTTAGTCTGTTGGTGTTTTTTTAGTTTTTTTCATGAGATGTTAAGCTGGCTGTAATATAGGCTTGGAAATAATTCATATAAGTATTTCTTTCAGTGTAAGTTAATTCCGTAGTTATTATAGTTTCTAGCTAAATAAAAATGGTACTCTGGTCTAGATTCCTTTGGTAAATAATGGAAACCAGATCCGTTGAAACTAAAATAGAACTAAAAACATAATTTTGGGATGTTGATTTCTGCAAGCTATATTATTCTAAAAGTGTCTTTGAATTGGTGTGAAATATAAAAGGGGTTACATGTAGCTAAATATTCTTTATGCTATGCGATGTAAAGAAAACATACAAACGTAAAGAAAAGTAAACAATATTATAAAACTGAAGAATTTGTTTGGTTGAACGCACTTTTCTCAGGAACTATTCACTCGATTGGAAAAATTTTGTATATAATTTTACCGTATATGAGTTACTTTGGACGAATACAAATAACTAAGAAGTTATTTTTCATTTGAATACGAACACCCCATGGGTAAACACTAGAAACTCTTAAATAAAATGCTATGTATGTTTTAAATATCGTTTATTTTAGTTAGTTTTATATTTAGAAATACATATTATTTTAAAGGAATGCACTTTATCTTTTCGGTCCTTCAACTTTTACACTCGAGACGATTTATTATTATTTAGGTGGTAAATTTTATGTTAGCTCTTGCACTATGAGATTGCTTTACATCATATGTAATAGTAAAAATGAACTGTATTTTAAAGGAAATAAGGTCAAAAATCCTATTGGCCCTTCATAGAAATACGCCGATCATTCTACCTGTTTATATGTTTAAAATGGTTGTCCTAAGGCTAAGAGCACGTTAGTGTTCAGTGGGATAGTGTTATAACTAAGAGATTACGGGTTCCAATACCTTTAGTGGGACATATGTATTTATATGTTTTTGATTCTGAAATAAATAAAAATACTAAGAGGTCTTGAATGGTTTAGGACAAGTGAAACTTTTATATACATATCCTATTCTATGCTATTTCTATAATATTAAAGGTTCGGCCTAAGTGGAAAACGAAGTGTCTTAACAGTAGATTCGTTCTGAATACCCTGCTAGCTTAAAGCTAAATAATAACATTTATAATAAAAATATAAGTATCTATCAGATTTGAACTCCCACCCAATAGATACACTATTCTAAATCTATACACACGTCCCATCTGCAAAACCTCTAGGGGGTTAAGTTTGCGTTAGAGGATTAAAGTTATATTACAATAATTAACAGTTAGTTTGAGTTATTGTTCGTGTTTAGGCTTAATTTGTATAGGATTATCTGTGATTAGATGTTCTGGAAAACAACAGTGACCTAGTTTTAAATGTTTAGTAAACTTTTAATAGGTTTTAACACTGTGCTACCAAAGTAAAATTTATAAATGTCTAGACTGTGGGATTAAATTGGATAAAAAATATTTATATTGCGGCGTTTAGTTTTTCCACTCAGTAACCCACGAGTAGGATATTCTAAATTCTTAGGGAATAAGATAGGCGTTGAAAATTTTTATAAAATACACGCATTTTAAATATATAGATAGATATAAAAAAAGATAGAATTCATACTGATAGGTAGAAAAATAATAATTATGTATTTTTAAATTTGGAGTAGTCAAAAAGGATTTTTGATTCGATATTATTTCCAAGATTTATGAACTGATAGTTTTAAACTAATATAGTATAGAAAAGACCTATTGTTAGATATTGTTAGCTATGTTAAGAAAAAAAATCACGAGCGTGCACCCGCGCCCCACCCCGCCTCGCACCCCACATTTGGGCTGTTTTGCCAATTTCCTTCAAAAATCCGATTTTTTCCAAAAAATCACTAATTATTAAATAACTGCTAAACCACTGAATGTTGCTAAACATATATGAGGATGAAATGGATATATGCAATTGATCCGTTAAATACTGTAATCTGTATTCATTATATACGAGGTGTGTTCAAAAAGTAAGGTGACTTTGTATTTTTAAGAAAAAATATTTATTTATTACTCGTCGTATTTATTTATTATCGTACTTATACTAAAAACCGGTTATTTTTCTATACTTTGCCCTACTTTTGTCTCACAAAGAAATTACATGAAGATAAATCGTATTGTATTATAAAATTATACACGTGGGTGTTGTTACTGCTTTATATATGTAGGGACAAAAGCTATTTCGGAAGTGAAATAGGCCTTAAATTTGTGATTGTAAGCGCGACGGTTGTGGGTTCGATTCCCACTCGAGGGAAAGGGGGACTTTTTTTTAATCTTTTCATTTCCTCGCCTCTAAACACGCAATACCAGAAAAATTCGGCGAAAAATGAAGGAAAAGGAATTTTGATAGAAACGCGTGTCTTAATACTATGTTTCCAGGTTCCCTTTATCTACTCTACTATGTGCGAAATACAACTGTAATTTTATACCTATAGATATTTTTATTATTATTAACCCACAGACTAAACTACTGCATTTAGAAAGTTGAAATTTGGCATGTAGGTCATTTAGAAACACTAAGGTAGCACTAGAAGATTACTCAAAATTGCTACGGGATGAGTATATCCGAGATTTTCTATTTTAATTATTAAAATCCACGCAAACAAAGACGACTATTATATATTTGTAGTAGTATATAATATTTCGGCCTTATTTAGATATACAGATTATTTTTGCTGCTATCATTGAAAGTATAAAAAAATCATAATACCGACTCTATATCAAAAGAATAACAATGCCTGCTATTCAACGGTTTTATTTTTTATGCTTTATAATATCTACTTCCTTGTATAAGTCGTATTTAAAATATTATTCATTAAAGTAGATTTTTACAATTATATTTAGCATGCAACACAGCTTCACACTTTATCCCTAGCGGGGTAGTCAGAGAGAATGGAGGCCAAACGCTACGGTCTCTACATACCTCTTTCGCCTCGTCCACTGTCATCAACCTCTTCATACATGCCCTTGGGGGGTCCTCATGATATCTATATATCATGAGGATCATACCAAGTATATATTAACTATTATTTTTAGTGATCGCCCGAAAGCTTGGTTTTCATTTCGGTCAATTTTAACTAAGAAATCTAATTTCAGCCATAATTTCAATTGCATACTAATTATTTAATAGTTAAAAAGGCTATCTACGGGACAAACGTTTGGATTATAGCAAAATTATTTGAAACACAAAAGTTTGTTTTTCACTATAGTACCCTGACGAAATGTACTGCATCATGAAACTGCAGAATGAAATAAATAATAATTTACCCAGGTGACAATACAAGCCACGATCACGTTTGCCTGTAACTCTGTGCTACTAAAACATTAATTGTAACGTCTATAGCTACATAATTAAAACTAATTAGTACCTACTTTAATAAATAATTAACCTGAAATTAGATAATTAATTTGATAGTTAATTTAAATATATAGTCCTATATACGAGTATATCCAGTCCGCTCGATGGCCGCAAGCGGAGCATTAGCTTTCACGCATTGCAGTGTTTTTACCTCGTCATCAGAGAGAAGAAATTAAAATATTAAATATTTGATTTCGAATGGGATTCGAACACACAATCTGTCGCGTTTAGAGTGGCACGCTTGCGCCCTGCGCCATGACTGGCCTCAGAATAAGTTGTAAGACAATAAATCATCTTGGCATAAAGTAATTAGGGAACAAGCACCCAATTAACTAGTTCAAGACTATTATTAAGTTTTTTTTTATTTAAATGGCGCATTTACGGTGCACATATAAAATGTAAATAAGTTGTTTTTTTAACGTTCACTTATATTGTTCAGGTTGTGGGTTTCATTCCCACTCGAGGTAATGAATGATTCTCATGCCCTCGCTCTGGTAACAAAGTAAAGTGCGTGAGTTCTATCACACAGTACATAATGTTTCGAAATTGAAAGGAAAGTTAAGATGGGAGTGTTTTAACACTAGGCCTCCCCTAAGTACTAAAAAAGTAAAAAATAATAATAATAATAAATAAATGTTAGACAGAACTCGCTTTCCTAACCAAGTTTTCCTCCAAAATGAGTAAAAAATTAAAAAATGTTTGCTCTATTCTGTCGCTTATGTCGCTTTGATCGACATTTGTTTCTTTTTTTACCATATAATAAACCAAAACTAATTTAAAACTAATGCTATGATACAAGTTTGAGCTCTCATTTTTTGCTGTCAGAGAAGTTTTGAAAACGTGTAATAAAAGCTAACGATTTCCTAAACTAATGTTGTAAGGGTAATAAAATATTGTCACATCATTTATTTTTCTTAATTTAAATATGAAAATTTTGATTTTAAATTAATTGTAAATGCAACTGTTTATGGCTTCGATCCCAACTCAAAGAAATCAAATATTTCTCTCTGCTCTCGAGGTAAAGCGCGGCGTTGAGTTCCACCACTCAACACGCAATGCCGACGAATAGTAGGGAAAGGAGTGTCTTTGTAGTGTTGATGGAGATGAATAAAAAATCTTCTCATTACATTACACAAAATGTTTTGTATATAATGAAGGCTATTGTGGCACAACAGTATAGCGCGCAGTGTCTGACTGAAAACGTGATGTCGTAGGTTCGATTCTCACTCCGGGGAGTGAATTATTTTCATTTCCTCGCCCTCTGGTAACAAGAAAGAATGAGGCGTTGGGCGTTTATTTTTAATATGTCAATAACCATTTGAGTTCAATCGTTGAATTTTTTTAAACAACATAAGCTAGAAAGTTTTGGAGTTAATAAATGTGCTAAATTTCACATATGTAGATTAATTGGCTTACGAGTTATTAAGGGCTTAAAAGTAGCTTGAAATGGTTCGTGTAACACACACATTGCGAGTTTCCAGCTTTCTACTTGGCTGAACACGTTGGGGCGTGTCTTGATTTTGTTAAAATTACTTTTAAACCAATTTCAATTGCCTTTGTACGAATAAATGCTGAATTAATTTGTTATATTAATGACGTGCGAAAATTATACAGTGTTTCAGGGTTATGTTACGTTTTTCAGAATGTATAACCTGCATAACGTAACATAAGAATAAAGACAAAAACAAAAGAAAAAAACACAGTCTGTAGCATTATAAAACTATTTGGTTCAGGATTTTCATTTCGGAGTTTTAGTGGCAAAGAGGTGGTGAGTTTTACAAGCCGACACGCAGAAAATTAGGCGGAAGGTAGAGAAGAGAGAGAGTTTTGTCCGCACCATTTGCGAGAAAAACGAGAAATTAAGCAAGTAAAATTGAATAGCACATAAAAACTAAAAATAAATATTTCAATTAATTACACCAATTCAAGGGTCAGTCCTCTTTAAAAACATTACCAACATTATTAAAAGAATATACAAGCTGAAAGTCCACTAGAGAATGAATGAAGAGATTGATGACGGTGTATGAGGCGGAAGTGGTATATTGTGGCCGTAATTTTTCACACTCCGCCCTCAATGCGTACCCCGCAAGGGATAATGCGTGAAGGCAATAACATATTAGTTAACAACGAAATAAAACCTAAACCCATTCGAATAATTAGTTTTTATTTTTTTTGAAATTATAAAAACTGCCATCTGGTAAGTGCGGCGTTGGGTTCCGCCACACAACATGCAACTCGACACTAGGTTCTCTTTGTCAACGCAGCTATGCTCCCATGTAAAGATAAAAATAAAATATTAAATCCTTTTTACATGCAAATTCCACCGCAGTATTTTGATACGAACAAAAAACGTGAAACAAGTTAAAATTAAAAATAAATATTGTAAATGTAGCTTTTTCTTATCTTTCTTTATAAAAGAGATTTTTTCACGTTCCAACGTGCCAGTGACAGCGCTCTACCGTGACAATGGAGGTAAAAGACGTTTTATAAAAATGATAATAATTTACCTCATTCTTCATTTTATTATTTTACAATGTATTATTATAACTTCCTATTTTCGTAATAGATGAATGCTTGCTGGTTTATTGTGAATTTTTAATTAAGATTGGCTTAAAAACAATATATACGTAGTTTAAAGATTTTTAATCATACATCTAAATAAAATTTAAGTGTCTGTCTGTGAATTCAAAAAGCTATGTTTTTCTCAATGTCTAATATATGTAGATATTTACACGATACTGAAACACAAACAAACATTTTTTGTCTATCTGGCTTTCTTCTTGTTCGGGCTAATCTCCAGAACAGCTTAACTGAAGTTTATGGGGCTAACACCCAAAGTTACAGGGAGTTACAGATCAATGTGTAGTTAAATCTTTATTCCGGAATTCTGTATTAAAGTAGATAAAAAAATACATTAATTATTAAGAAATATTGATGACTCCGATAGCTTTCTCCAAAGATAGATTTAATTTTATTGGGCCGAGGAAACATCTATGAAATAATCGTTTCCAATCTTACTAATTCCGCCTAGGAAATAAGTTCTAGAAGTAAGCTGATGAACTTGACAACTTAAATGTAATATTTACGTAATACTGTCGTCGTAACTTTAACAAGTAAAAATTATTTGCTCCAACAAAGCTATATAAATACGAAAAAACCTAATGTCTAAATTTTATGGACGACATAATTTTAATGAAAAAATAAATAGAGCCCACGTTGGGCGCCAAAACTCGTATGACCCAAAAAACGCTTAACTTGCTAACGATTATTATGAAACGTTACTTTATTTCTGGCGTCGCATTTAAAAACATATGTACGAAAACAAAATTGCCATTTTTTCCTAAAATTGTATACCACACTGAGCCAAACGAGATTGTTTCTTATTAATACGTTGTTAGGGTGTATAATACTTTAAATTACGATTTTATGTTTGACATTAACAAATTAAGCATCACATATGGTTTGCTTGTTGAATTTACATTGTTCAGCAAATGAGGTAATTAGTTACAGAAATACTAATTACACTATTATTTGCTTATTACCTTTGTACTAAACGCCTATAATAAATATTTATGTTAGTACCTAACCAGAAACCAAAAAGGCCAGGATGAGGCCAGTCGCGGGGCAGGGTCAAGGCGTGATTGTAAACGTGACAGGTTGTGTTGGGGTATGGGTTCTTGTGACGTGTACCTGTTAAAAGATTAATTAATAATAACTTTGAATGAACATGTATTATTTTATAATGTATATTTAATATGAATGATAAATTACCTCTCTCGATGTATTGTATAATATTATTTACAATAACTGACAAATTGGTAATTTATTGATATATCAGAGAAAAAAGAATAGTAGTGTATACGACCACTACGAAGATATTATCAATTATTATAAGCCCCCCCTTACGGAGTGTCTTTACACAACTTTTTTTAAGCTAAACGAAGTTGTTAAGTAAACCTGAATTTTAAATTTCCCTGAATTAAACTGGACATCTTTAAGTTGACAAAGCATGCGTAGCTTGAAGTGTCACGCTGTATGCTGCACATAGAAGGGGAAGGCAGAGGGAACCAGGGCACCTAGTGCTAAGACACTCCGTTCAGATTAAGACATTACCGTTCCCCACTTTCCGCCGAGTTTTGGAAGCATTGCGTGTTGAGAGGCGGAACACAACGTCGCCGCAAGAAATAGTCTACTTAAAAATTAAAATTAATGATTAAAGTTGAAAACATAAAAGAAAGTGACAGGCAGAGATCGTTTGATATGCATCCCCAAGTTTTTAATTCATATTTGCAATTCATTTCCGCTCGGTGTTAAATAACGTAGCCTACATTTCTTAAGTGTAGTTGTAAATGCAAAACGCAGTTATATCTCATTAGGAAAAATCACCTCTTACACCAATGTTTGAAATTGTCGAGTTGTAAATTTAAAGAGAGAAAATGAAATCTCAAATGTAATGAGTATGAAAATTGTTGTTTTTTCTTAAACTATATATATTGTTATTAAATAATAGATTTTTTGGTAACATAAAGAAACTTCTCATTGCATTTGTTTTTAACTAGCGGCCACCGTGCGGCTTCGCCCGCTTGAACTATGAATATTTATTACAAATTAATATTGTAAGTGAATTACTATCGACAATATAGTAAATTAATGTTTTTTTATTGTTGTTAAAAATAATATTATGTTCTTTATTTTGCCATACTAAAAATGTTTTTTTTTTACTGTAGCTTGTTTAAGCCTACCAGGGAAATGAATATTTAACTGAGTTAAAACAAATGACCGGTAACTGGTAACGTAAGATTTAAAATTTTTACCTTCGTGAAAAGTTTTTTATAAGGTTGCTGACTTTGACTAGATGTGTCCAGTAATGGACAAAAACAGGCTAAATTGATTGATGCCTTATGCCATACTGCATATATCAGGCTAGATAGAGGTACCTATTGTTATGACACTCCGTTAACCAGTTTTCTCCGCTCATGGCATGCGTATTGATTGGTGGAACTCAACGCCGCACTATTGATTTACTTTAGTAACAGTTTTAGTTAGAGTAATAGTTTGGGGAAAACGTTTATGTAATATGAATAATTTATGTAAATATTGAAATTTGAAGTTACAACTTCTACAGTCAGTTTCAGGTACGCCTAAACTGAGCTATTATTCTATATGCTAAATATTATTTTTGATTCCTAAATCAATTTTCTTTATTTTGCCGCTAAAGTCCAAGCGCGGCGTTAAGTTTAACTCAACATGCATTGAGAGGAATTAGAGCTAAAACACTCCAAAGTGTCTCGACTCTATTTTCTCCATAACTACCCTGGTCAATGTGATTGTTATATTAAAAAAAAAATTCCAAATAAATTCTCCTAGTATGGCTAGAATGTAAAAACTTTTATCTATTTAAGCGTAGATATTTGTTATTTCAAAAGCTTAATTTGATTTAAATTGATTATGTTGATTAAAAGCTTATGTTCATTCTTTTGATCGCTCAACCAGTAATATTTAACTGAACGCATTTTTTAAGTTTAAATGGGGCAGTTAAAATAAATTGCTGATAACTGGTGATTTATGATGTTAAACTTGTAAAGTTTTATTCGCCAAATCCTGTTTTCCTATAATATATATATATTTAAGGGTGGAATTCCTGAAGAATATTTGCTTATAAAATATTTTATAAAGAGGCCATTGAAGTGCAATGGAACAGTGTTTGACTACAAACGTGGTGGTTGCGAGTTTGATCCTTATTCGGAGGAAGTCGTTATTTCCAAGGCCAGTCGGCGGTGCAAAGGCACAAAGTGTGACTATAAAATCGACTGGTTGTAGGTTCGATCCCCACTCGAGGAAATGAGATATTTAATTTAAATTTATATTTTCATTTCTTCGGTGATGAGGCAAAGCGCGGCGTTGAGTTTCGCCACTCAAGACACAATCCTCGACGAGTACTCGCCAGAAAGTAGGGAACGGAAGTGTCTTAATGAGAATGTCTTAACACTAGGGAAACCTGAGAAAGGTTCCCTGTGCTTACCCTGCTATATGCGGGAGACTAAAAAAATATTTTTATATATCCTGATGGGAATTAAACCTATAACCGTCGGGAGTGTAAGTACCTTAATACTCTATTGACCTTTACAAACTAGTTGATGTAAAGTAAATGAAAAAAGTTTCATATTTCAGCCTAGTTTTTTAAAGCCTTAAGCTTACCGTTTAAAAGTAAGTTTATGAGATAAAATATTATAAAAAGAAGCTCAGATTATGAACTAAGTGGAGTTTCTAAAGTAATTATGAAATAATATTTTTTTCTCAATAAAACTGAAATTAATATAACTTGAAATTTAGATTTAAGTTTCTTTTATTACTATTTATTAAAAAGAAAATTAAATATACAATATGTGCTTCATTTACAAGTTCTAATATATATATATATATATTGTATATATGCAAAATATCATAACTAAACTTCCTCTAATAAGGGTTCTAAAGAGTTGTCTCATATTCTTATAATTTACTAAGACGCTAAAAGTCAAAGTTTTAATGTGTTATGTTTGACAATTTCAAACGCAAACAACTTCTTGGTGAAAAACATTAAGGTAATATTACTTTAAGAATATTATGCTAGAGGTACTGTGGCGCTTTTCGTATCGACTGCGGGTTCGATTCCCACTCCGGCAAAGCGTGGCTTTGAGATCGGCCACTGAACACACTTGAAACTTTCAAAGTCGAGCGGAACAGTTCGTAGGAACGGAGTGTCTTGACACTAGGTTTTCTATCTCACTCAGCCAAAATAGTCTTAAAATTGAATTTACAGTTCCAAATACAATAAAATTAAATATATTCCTTTGTATCCACATTGTTTTTACGATACACGGAAACTACGACGGTACAACTATTAAAACCACCTACAATTTTCATCGCTGTTGCAATAATAGAATAGTTGTGCAAAAGCGTCTCACAACAATGCTTTTAATATGTACCTATACGTATATTAATATTCGAATATTGCTAAGGTTAAAGTCGATATTTTTCCGGTAACATTTTGACTTTCGTGTTGTTATTTAAACTTTAAATAAAATTCTGCACGTGTTATCTTGCATATAGCAGGAGAGAAACTAGTGTCCAATAATTATTTTCCCGAACGGGGATCGAACTTTCAACCGTCGCGCGTATAATCATTCGAAACCACTACACCATGACAGCCTCAATTTATTTTATATATTTTTTATTTCAGAAAAAAGCGTAAAAATCAAGAAGAGGAAATAGAGAACCCCACAATATAACTACTAATACAATTTCATTATACCTCATAAGTGTAGTGTTAACGACTTCGTAATTTGCCACCTGTAACATCCTATCTCACGAGTCATTTCCTGAACAAAAACCTTCCGGAAAAAGGAAGATAATAGCTAATTACAGATATTTCCATTCAGCATTTCCATTTCCGTATTTATTATTGCTTGTTTTTTGTCTTCTTTCAACGTCGTTTCTATGAGGGGGAAGCAAAGAGAACCTTAAATACTTTTTTAAAACAAATATAAAAACATATTTAGTGCTGCTACCGGACCTTCTTCGGTGCAAACATATTATATATAACATACTGACAAACTAACTTATATTCAATAGTAACAGAGAACTATTCAGTCTTCTTTATAAGTAATAATGAACATTCTAAAACTGCCTTGTGAAGGGGCCTTCAGTAGAGCAGTATTTTAAGAATAGACCTTTTAGTTCTTTATCTACTCGAATTAAAGCGAATGCTCAATTATTTCAATAAAGCTTTTCGAGGGAATTATATTAGCAAATAACTACGTTAAACACATTTTCAATTGAGAGTTCATGTACATATTTAAAGATATATTTTTAACTATTTCAATATAAATAATAATAATAATTCAATATTATATATTTTTAGTTTCCAATTTTAGTGAAATTTGAATTTATGGTGGAAGCAATACTGGCAATACTTATCAAAGTAGAGAAAATATTCTGACGGTCTCAATTACGATTCTCGATTATTACACTCCATATATTTTTAAACAATTTGTAGGTGGAGAAGTATAGATGTTATAACAAAGGCAAGGTGCTAATAACAAAAGTTGTAACAGCCGTATAGAAATCCCGCCACCTTAGAATATGAACGTGCGAGGCTTAATTGGCTACAGTTCTAGATATTATATAACATAGGAAAGGGTTAAAACAAATATTGTTTGGCTCGAGAATATTTTAAATAGGATGTTATCCCAGTTGAAAAGATAAAGAAAAATATAACTGACTTTTCTGACACATATAACAAGTACCTAGAGACCCTAGTGTCAAGTCACTCCGTTCTTTTCTTATCACCTGAATTGGAGACGTTGCATTTAGATTAACGAAACTCTACAATAATAATATATTTAATTGTTACAGAGAATGGGGTCACAACATAAGAATCAACGGCAAGCGTAAATGATCTCGATTGCAGACATCGAACTAATAGAAAATATATTAAAATGGAATTCCACAGCAGAAATAGATACAGATGTATTAACAGACGATGTAAAAGGAACCATGAATCTTACTGGACATATGTACCATATAATAAATGGTCTAAACGAAAACACTGTTTACAACGAAACAAAGGATAAGATAAGCAATTTTACTAATTCCAGTGAAAATAGTGTTCCTGTGAACGAATATGATATATTCGAAGCTAGTGTTGTGACTGTTTTGTTTCTTCTGATAGTGGTGACAGTTATAGGCAATACGTTGATAATATCAGCTGTGGTGACCACGAAGAGATTGAGGACAGTTACCAATTGTTTTGTGACAAGTTTAGCAGCAGCTGATCTGTTGGTTGGTATATTTGTTATGCCACCGGCCATAGCCGTCCATATAAGTGGTAAGTGAAATGGTATCAGTCGTTATATAAATTTTGGAATATTTAACTTTTGAACATATCAATGGTAGCAAAAATGTTACACATCTTCTTTTAATAAAAAACAATTATTATATATAATCCAAAGAAAATTTCCGATTTATAAGCTTGATACTGAAAAAAAATGGCGTTTGTCATGCAGCGGAATAGTATCTAACTGTAAACGCAAGAGTTGGTGTTTGATTTCCTTACAGGGGATTAGAGTTTTTTCGGTACGAATTCAATATAAAATTTCTCGAAATATGAAATGGTAAACATGATCTCGGTGTGGGGAGAACGGAGTGTCTTGACAATAGATTCCCTCTTGAAGCTAAAAAAATGATGTGATTTTCCGCTGACCATCTTGCGACGGAATCGAACCCAACACCTATTTAGATCAAATACACTTAACCTATCACTTATAATTCAACTCAACTTTACATTGTATCTATTTTGTTTAATGTTTTCCCGTAATATTCTTTAAAACGGGCTTAATATAGATATATTTTAAGCAACTAAGCTTTTGAAAGAAACCTCTTATTAAAGTTTTCCAAACCGCTGAACATAAAGCTTTTCAATTTGCGTTCAATACGCGCCTTCAATACGCCTACCTACGAATAAATTACTTTTTTTATAATTATTTTTTTAGCGTCACGCTGTATCCCGCACACAGCAGAGTAGACAGAGGGAACCTAGTGCTAAGACACTCCGTTCCCCATTTTCTGAAGCTGTTTACTACTGATAAAAAATACTTATAGATACTCAATAAAAATATAATATACTCGTATACTTAACTCCCCCCCACATTGTACTTGTTATACTTTCTTTTTGTCATATAATTATTTATTATTGTCAAGGCGTGGCCTTGTTTGTGTCATTCTTTTGTTTGGATCAACTTAATATTGTTGAAACATGATGAACCTCTCACATACAAACGTCAAGAGAACTTACCACTAATGAAGTAACTGGCTAAGATAATACAATATAATGACAAAAGAGGCTTTATGTGGAGGCTTTATTTTATATCAAGTATATGAGACTATAGCAGCTGCAAATTTTATGATTGTGGGTTCCAATTCTACTTGAGGGATTCAATTCGATTTCATTGCCACAAAGAATGCTAATAAAGAAACTTTGTTCAATTTCCGCCGAATTCGGGCAGGGCGGGGCGGAACTCAACGCAACGTTTGCTTTCTTACAAGGGCGATAAAATGAAAATATTTAATATTCTATTCCCACAACTGAAAATCGAACCCAAAACGTATACTCCTCACATAAAAAATAACAGACTTTTCGTAGTGTACCGGACGGGCGGAACTCAAGTGAATGAGCCGCTGACGCCCTGTACACTATAGGTTCCAGATCATGGGGACCCGGAGTATGCCGAGTGATCAAAGACGTTCGAGTAAGACGTTCTAATAAGAACGCTCTAACAAGACGTTCTAATAAGTCGTTCTGAAAAGAACGTTCTAATAAGACGTTCTAATAAGACATTCAA